>QBDW01004895.1:0-52092 GCA_003261595.1 Maconellicoccus hirsutus
CAAATCAAAATCAAATCAAAATCAAATCAAAATCAAATCAAAATCAAATCAAAATCAAATCAAAATCAAATCAAATCAAAATCAAATCAAAATCAAATCAAAATCAAATCAAAATCAAATCAAAATCAAATCAATATCAAATTAAATCAAATCAAATCTCCGATCCGATACGATCCGATCTGATATGCAAATCGAAAATTTTAGTATGTTCAAAATCGTTTATGAAAATAGATGTTCATGGAAAGACATGGTTCATCTTTCAATTCATAAACACAAAACACAAACTGGTATACTAAGGAGAAAAGGGCCTAAAAATATACGACTGAAAAAAAAGATAAAAAAACTAAAAAGGACAATAAATAAATAAAAAACAGTGACGTCACCACTATCAACCGATTCCTGTTATGTTACGCGTCTAAGATATCGAAAGAAACCAAAAAATTCGTACTGAAATATACATCGAAATTGAATCATCGAAACTCACAAAAATCGAAACTGAAAAATCGAAACATTTTAAATATGATAAAAAAATCAAAATCAAAAGATCAAAATTCAATCGTCAAAATTGAATTATCAAAATGGAAAAATTCGAAATATCAAAAATCGAAAAATCGAAACAGAAACCGAACCGTTGAAATTAAAATAGTCTATAAAAATCAAAACACCGATCTCAAAACGTTGAAAATGAAGCATCGAAATCAAAATTGAACAGTTAAAATGGAAATGTTCAAAATGGAGATATCATCATCACATAGAAAAACGAGACGTAGCAATGAACATACTAAAGGACTAATATCGCGGAGACATCGATCTCATACCGATGGCATTTCCCATCAGGCCGTATTGAAATTACCTCGTTTTTAAATTCCCGGTCACGAAGCATTCACTGTATTCATTTTATTTTCCAATCAATATTTATCATTTATAACGTTTCTTACATCGACGTTATGCTTATATGGACTGCTAATTGTTAGCAATATACTGAATGTTTCTTGTCTCCGGCCGCGGTATAGCCGTTCTGTAGAACCCGGATATGGCGCATGCGCAATCTTACATTCGATTCGGTTGATGCACACATGGCTCATGTGTTCACGGCAATCGCCGCACTCAGTGATAAGAATTGATGCGCGATACCCAACTGCGCATGAGCCATAACCGGGTTCTACGGAACGACTATACCGCGGCCGGAGACAAAATAGTCTATTTAAATTAGCAGTCCATATAAGTGTGACGTCGATGGTTCCTTGTTTGAAATAATTTTAAGATTATTTTGCGATTTTTTTTGAGTCGAAAAAGAAGATTTAAATAACATACAATAAGCAACTTTTTTCAAATTGTATTTATCGACTTAAAAAAAATCGCAAAATAATCTTAAAATTATTTCAAACAAAAAACGTTATATGATCCATAACCCAAAAATCGGTAGATTTTGAAAAAAAAATTATTCAAGTAATGAACTTACGCGCGCGCGCGATAATCGAAACTTCCCACTATGCAGCGGCGCCTCATTTTACTTACGCGCGACGTTGCGTTGAGCCTGTAGTAACGTTACTACAGGCTCAACGCAACGTTGCGCGTATGTGTAAACGAGGCGCTACCGCATAGTGGGAAGTATCGGTCAACGCACGTGCGCGGTTTTTGCGATTTTTGACCACGACCCCATGGAGGCAAAATTTTGAAAAAAATATATGATATCTAAAGGTCGAAAATACATCTAAAAAATGAGGTTGTACTAGCCTTTGCGATACAGTACTTTCGTAGGTTAATTATTCCCTATTTGTGGCTAGTCGAATATAGATATTTTATTTGAATGCGTTTTTATTCACTTGGTCTCTCGCGTATAAATATTAGGCTAGGTTCTGTGGTCGATTATCGTTCAAGCAAAAATTTTTTTCAAGGTGGCAGAAATATTATGCATGGAAAAAAAATGTTCTGAGGAGCTATTTCGAAAAACTAAAAGTCCCCAACCCCACCCTGTTCCGTTTTTGAGTTAAGGGGGGGTCAAAAATGTGGAAAAATTTTTTCGAGGGGGGCAGCGGGGACTTTGGATTTTTAAATACTACTAATATCATTGATGAAAAATATCCAAGTTCCCCAAATCCGTCGTGTTCCGTTTAGGCGCCAGCCCCCCTTTAAAAATTACGAAATCGGGGATATGACGCGTTTTCGGTGGTAATAGTGTAAAAATATTCCCATTTCATGGTAAAAGTACCGTATTCATGTGAATGGGGAAGGGGGTGCGAAAAACGTTTTTGGAGGGGCCAATATTGGCAGACGTTACATTTTCTCATCATTCACGTGTTCTATGATCAAAATACAAGTTTTTTTCAAATAACTCAAAATTAGTTTTGGCGCGTCCTTCAATACCATTTTGGGGCTCCAATTTTCGAAAAAAATTAAAAATATCGAAAAAATCATTTTTGAGCGGATTTGACCTAACCAACTTCCACGCGTACCCTCCCTAACTACAAAAACCAAATTTCGTGCCATTAGAGCCCCATTTGTGTAATATATAGATGGGGCTCTCGCTTATTTTCGAATTTAATTTCACTTCACGCGAGGTTTTGGGCCTGTTATAATGCAATAGGGTCTATTTCTTCCAAAATTCAAAAAAATATAACTTCCATGCAAATGCCTACCTGGATACTTGAGATTTCAGGATTATGTAATTTCCTCACCTTTACCGGAATCTAGCTCAACAGAGATCGACTGAACGTCGAGATCGACTAAGACGCGAAAATTTCCCTCGATATGTGGAGCATTTGAAGAAGAGAATTTGTCGACCGGATACGAGTAAAAATAAATAAATAAAGAGGAATCACTTTCGTTGACATTTCACGCACTGAGAATTACGCACTGACAGTTGATTTTTTTTTCGTTTAATTAAACTATAAAGCCATCATTTCACGATGCAAAAATTAAGAAGGTACAGCTCGAGCGAGAAGTTTCACCGTGAATGCGATAATTCCCTTCTTAAACCGATTTCGGGTAAATTACAGTTAAACTCGTCAGTTCATGGGTCATCACGATAAGAACAAATTTTAAACCGATCGAACTTCCCATGCACGTAAATTATCTCACAAAATAGTAGCAACTATATACGTATTTGTCTCAAATTTGGTGAATGAAAAAAGTAAGATAAACCGGTTCAATCAGTCGGAATCGTGCAGAATATGAAAATAATCCATGCAGAATGTGTAGAATCCGCAGAATATGTATGAAACGTGTTGATTGGCTGGAAAAGTGATAAGAAACGCTGATAGTAAAAAAAACGATGACAAAAAACCCTAGTACTCGATCCAAAAAAACCACTGATTAAAATTTTCGCCTAAAATAAAATTTTTGGAACATGCGATTTATTGATTTACCAATTACGAATTTTAATTTTATGAAAAAGTAAAATGCCACGAAATCCGGGAACCCATTTTCAACTGCTTAATTTTCGACATATCAAGAGTGATGGCAAATAATTCTGCCTTGGGCAATATTTTTTAAAAAATCTGATATACCTATGTTTATTATTCGATGAAAACCATGGATTAAAATAAGACGGACGAATATTGATTTCGAGTTTACGTTTACTAATTACTTGATTGGTGCATCTTGATATAAGTTTTTAATATTTGTTAACTTTTTATTTTATTCTTTTACTTGGGAAATTCGTTTAAAAATAATGAAACACGAAATTTTCAATTTTTTTATTTATTCTTCATGTTCTGCGTATTCTGCATTTATTATTCTGCTTTGCGTATTCTGCATGTTATTCTACATATATTCTACATTCTACATTCTGCATTGACAACTCTGCCGTGTACGTTTCACGCAGGAAATTCAAACCATATCGATTTCATAAGCGCTATTAGCGTCTCGTCAAATAAATTTGCTCACTGCAATGTGGCCAAGACCTTGAAAACAAAAATAAATTCGTCTGATTATGATTTGTAATTCATGGTGCATCGTAGCCAAATATTCGTTTCATTGCGCTTCGATTTCTAATTTATTATCATTTATTGGTTTAGGCGTCGCATCATCTGACGTCACAAGAAGATCCTCTGGCATTTCGAGGCCTTTCCGTACAATCAACGCTTTGAAATGTTTATTCCGCCCATTCTTCCACCGTTAATTTAGGTTTTTCCAATTACGCCTATTCGATTTAATGCATTGTTCTTGGAAAAAGCCATTTTTATACGGATGCTAAAGAAGTTATACAACAGGAATCGAATTCCGGTTGCGAGATGACATTATATGCATTTCAAGAAGAAAAAAAAACGTACCAACGAAAAAATTAACGACGATTAAAAACATTCGATATAGAAATTCCCAAAAAATCATGCCACTGATGTTACTCATGTCGTCATTCGGGGCATAACGTCGACGAGAAAAAAAAACCGAGTAAACGTCAGAGGGTATTATTCGGACCTAACTTCGGGAAAAAACACATCAACGAAAAAAATTGATAACTAAAAATACTCTTGATAAAATTTCCTACAAATCATTTCATTAACCTAATTCAGATAAAAGGTAAAGTCGACGAGAAAAACGCGAATAACCTTTGAAATGTATAACTTCGCTGAATTGCGTTGGTAAAACAGCGTTTCGTTTCGGGAGAAAAAATACGAATAATATATAAAAATATCCTAGACAAAATTTTCAAGAAATCAGGCCATTAAAATTGTCCGCCTGTGGCGTAATGTCAACAAGAAGAACGCGAGTGAACACAGAATGTACTATGTTCGGCCAATGAAAAATGCATTAATCTTCGCTGAAGAACAAACCACGAATGCCATCACGCTGGGATCCAAATCATAGGATGATTCAAAATGATGTCACCAGTGTCACCACTTTTGAGTGGTTCATCATTCAGAACGTTTCAGAGGATTGTAGAGGATTTAGTTGGTATCAACCTCGAACTAAGCTATTTTTTTTCATAGAATCACTTTTTGCTACACTAGAGCCGAAAAACTGTAGGACCCTACACCATTAGGCTAAAAAGTCATAAAAAATCGCTACTTTGCAGCGCCTCAGTTCGAAAACCCAAGTCAGTGACCTCTACTTTTTTACGCAATTTGTGAAGAATTTAGTGCGCTTCAACTTTGAACTAAGTTACTTTTTTCATCATTTTTTCCCAAGTTACAGGTAAAAAACTAAATTTATACAAAGACTATAGGCAGATAAGCATAAGCGATCTGCCTCAGGATCCAGATTTTGATGATCATTGGGTATTAGGTGGGCACCATCGAGAAACGTTCATGATCGAAATTTCAGCTCCCTCCTCCTCCCCGTTTTCGAGAAATTAATTTTTATCTCAAATTATAGTTTACAGAATTAATTGAAATTTTAGTACATGGTAGACCCTCACAAGGGCCTTCTATGAAAAAATCAACAACCTCCCACTCTAATTTTTTCCCCTCCAAACGGACGTTTTCGACTTCATTTATTTTTTTTAAGTATCTATATCACTCGGCAAAATTTTCAAACCTCATTTTTTCGATGTATTTTTGACCTCTAAATGTCATATATTTTTTTCAAAATTTTGCCTCCCCGCGGTCGTGGTCAAAAATGGCAAAAACCGCGGGCGCGCGTTAGGTGAAACTTCCCACTACGCGGTAGCGCCATGTTCACCGTTGCGGCCCCGCGTTAGGTCTGTCTCTGCAGTAACACGTCTACGCAGCAACGCGCGTAACCGTGAACGAGACGCTACAGTACAGTGGGAAGTACCGACTACGCGTGCGCGCTAAAACTCGTCATTATAAATAATTTTTTTCTCCAAATGTACTGATTTTTGGATGATGGGTCGTATAACATTTTTTGTTTGAAATAATTTCAAGATTATTTTGCGATTTTTTTAGAGTCCAAAAAGTCGACTTTGGTACGTTACTTTTGGCCTTTGCTTTTTAAAAAAATCGAGTTTTAAAATCCTCTTTCTTTACAAAATTTCCAAACAGATTTCGAGCTTTCTGAAAATGACGTAGTTTTTCTATCGAGAAAGCGACGCCACAAAATAAGTTTTCGGCGATGAACCTTAAAAATAATTTATTCGATAAATTAGTATAAAATAACGCGAAAAAAACGAAACAATATACATTCTTGAGGAATGAATAAATGAAAACATAAAATAAGAAAAGATTTAAAATCGCTGGAATACGAATAATTTAAGATATTAACGAATATTTAAGATACTGTAGACAAATAAAATAAGATATCAACACTAATAGATCTTTTTTACGATTATGTATAGGCCTATATTTTTTTTGTTCGTTGATTTTTTGTTCGTGGGGCGATGGTACATCAAATACTACCCATTATTGCTTCCAATCGATTACCCAAATACTGGAATGTTGGTCTCAAGGGTGGATCTGCGTTCCAACACTCCAGCATCACCGGATACCTGAACGTTAAATATGTAAAAACGCGTTAACGAAATGAACAACTCCACATAGATAATAAAACACTGCTCTTACATTTCATCGGAACAGTACTCAGGCCTCGGAAGACGTTTTCCGGCTTGCAACCAGGTGATTACACCATCAAAAGGAATCCTCCAGGTATCATAAGGCGTACGTCCCAATGTAAACATCTCCCACAAAAGTACTCCATACGACCACCTGACGAACGTTCAACATTACATATATAACTGTCCCCTACAGATAAACCATGATGACCATTTACCTGTCAGAAAACAGCGTATAAACACCCTCTGAGAAAACTTCCACAGCAGTCCATGCCCATGGAAATTTATCACCGGTCATCCTGTAGTACTCCTTGTTGGCAAGATCTCTTGCCAAGCCTAAATCGGCGATTTTCGCCATAACGCCGTTCGAACTATCGGTCAGCAATACATTTCTAGCTGCCAGATCACGATGGCAGTACTGCGAAGACCAATTGAAAATATTTCACTTTTTACAGCGTTTCATTAACCCTCTCACTCCATTACTCACGTTTTTCTGTTGCAGATATGCCATGCCGCTGGCCACCTGCTTGCCAATGCCCACCAACTCCTTAACATCCACTTTCCTGGAGGCACGACAATTATGTAGCCAACTAATGAGACTTCCTTTTGTGGCGAATTCCGTCACGATCAATAATTCGTCGCGTCGTTGGCAGCATCCCACCAAACCGATGACGTTTTCGTGGTTCATCGTTTTCATTATTCCGCATTCCGAGTGGAACTCTTTCACGATGGAGCTGTGCTCACCTTAGTAAGATCACAACGATGTTATTGATTTGATATATGTATACTACGAGAAATGTTAAACATCATAAAAAAATGCCCACGAATCACCTTTCAGCCTCTTAATGGCCACCGCTTGATTCGAAATTCGTCCTTTGAACACGTCGCCGAACGATCCTTCGCCCAATTTGTCCTTCTCCCAAGTGACATGTTTTCCGTCAATTTCGAACGAATCGCGTGTTTTCCTACTTTCATTGCGAAACGAATGCTAAGTAAAAAATCGACATTTTCTTCTAGATCGACTCTTATGCTTAGAGACTTACTTCCGATGAAATACGAACAGAACCACAAGAACCACAAGCACCAAAAAAAAGATGACCGATACAATTGCAGTAGTCCAAGACCAGGATGTTATTTTTTTACGAGCTGTATCCTAATTAAAACGAAAAAAGAAATAGAAAAAATTCCAATGTGTTTTGTTAAAATCAAAATAGGAAAAAATCCCAACTCACGTCGATCTTCTCAACACCGGTATTCATTTTTTCGTACTTTGTATCCTCGATTACTTGATAATTTACACCTTGCTTTAACTAACTATATCGTCCTACTGAAACAGACGGCGGCCGGTATTGCGTCATAAAATTCCCGCCGTTCACCCATCGACGGCCTCACGAAAACAACGTTCGCTCGGATAGGCACGTCGCATAATTTTTTTCGTCGACAGAAAATTTATATTATGACGTCATATTCATCACAACGATCGACCCGCCCGACCGAACGGTACGTAAAGTCAATTTGCAACAAATTCTACGAGAGACTCGATTGAGCCCAGAAATGCGACTGATCAGTGATCATGGTGCTACGCGCATGCGTGGGCACTATTGTTTTTTTCTTGGTTAGCGTTATGTGTGTGTTATCTACCGGTTGAGCTATCACAAGTGTATTTTCATTCCATTTTTCGGTTATTTTTTTTTATTATTCTCGCGAAATGAAAAAGTCATTTATATTTGATTGTTATTTGATTTTTATTTTAAATATTCATTGAAAAGTGATTTACGTCAAATTTATGTGATAGAAAATTAACCAAAATTGATGTATTTTGAGTCATTTATGTTTGATTTTTATTTGATTTTTATTTTAATATGCATTGAAAAGTGATTTACGTCAAATTTATGTGATAGAAAATTAACCAAAATAAATTTATTTTGAGTTATTTATATTTCATTTTTATTATAAAAATATCCTGGTTCTTTATTTTTGCGCACACATTAATTAAATATTTACAATTTTTTTTACAAATAAAATACGAATTTATGAAGTTTAAAAACGAAAAAGATGACAAAAACCAACAACGCAACGAAATGCAAGTGCCCACGCATGCGCGTAGCACTATGATCAGTCGCATTTCTGGGCTCAATAAGAGTCTCTTGTCAAAGTCTTTCGCCTAGGTAAAACAAATCAGCAACATTTACTTGAGTCGTCGAGGTGTTTTTTCTCAAGTTTAGGATGATTTAAAGAGAAAATCTTTCGAGACAAAAGTTATCGAAAATTTAAACGAGGAGTGTTTTTGGTAATGAACATTGTACCATCGAAAAACGTTCATGACCAAAATTTCAGCTATCCCCCCCACCCAGTTTCGAGAAATAATTTATTTTTCAATAATCAGATAGGAATTTTTTTCTTAAATAACAGTTAATGGATGTAATTGAAATTTTACTACATAATAGACCCTTGTAAAGGCCTTCCACGAAAAAATCAACAACCCCCCACTCTAATTTTTTCCTCTCCAAACGAGCGTTTTCAACATTATTTATTTTTTTTAGGTACCTATCTCACTCTGCAAAATTTTCAAACCTCATTTTTTAGATGTATTCTCGACCTTTAGATATCATATATTTTTTTTCAAAATTTTGCCTCCACGGGGTCGTGGTCAAAAATCGCAAAAACCGCGCGCGCGCGTTGGCCGATACTTCCCACTATGCGGTAGCGCCTCGTTTACAATATTACTACAGGTCCAACGCGACGTCAAGTGTAAACGAGGCGCCGCTGCATAGTGGGAAGTACCGATTATCGTGCGCGCTTAAGCTCGGTACTTGAAAAATTTTTTTCTCAAAATCTACCGATTTTTGGGTTATGGATCGTATAACGTTTTTTGTTTGAAATAATTTCAAGATTATTTTGCGATTTTTTTGAAGTTGATAAAGACGATTTTAAAAAAGTCAGCCATTGCATGATATTTGAATCATCTTTTTAAATTTTGCAATAATTATGACATCAACTCTAAAAAAAATCGAATTACGACAAAATAAACGGAGATATAAAAAAATTTTAGGAACCAAAAATATTTTTCGATAGGTTTCCGTCAACTTTTTTACAAAATTTTTTCTCTCAAATCTCACCAAATCCACAAAAACGCCCCAACTGAAGGATTTCGTTTGTGACGCGACGTCAAAAAAAATTCAAAATTGGGGCGAAATTTAAGGAGATACAAAAAAATCGTTTCAACAAAACATATTCCTCGTTTCTCTTGCAACATTTTTCGTAGCAAATATTTTTTTCCTCAAGTCGCCCCAACCTCACAAAAACACCCCGATCGAAGAATTTTGTTTGCGATGTTAACAATTTTGCAAAATTACGACAAAATTTGAAGAAACGCCAAAAAATATTAATTACGAAAAATGTTCCTAATTTCCAATAACTTTTATACCAAAGAGAGAAATGAGAGGTGATGGGGGAGGGTTTCAGAGTTCGATCAATTGAAAACAAACATTACTCGTTTTTAAATTGAACCACATCAAACACTTACTTCCCAAATCATCTTCGACGACTTGCAGCGGCGAAAAACAAGTTCAGAACTACTACGATGACCACAAAATACGCCATCAATAGCAACTTAGGCCAAACTGAGCAATTTTCTTTTGCCTACGCAACACAAAAAAATCATCACTTGTCTTTTTTTTCAACCGCATTATTCTCCAAACAAACAAAAGACTCACTGCTTCGTATTCTAATCCTAATTTTATCATGTTGAAGAGAAAAATCACGAAACGTTATCGAAACCGTTTTAAGACGTGGATTACACGTCGATAAGCTCTATCGAGCTATGTGATTAATAAGCCAATCACATCCGAATTTAGTTCTACTATTTAGACGTGGGCTCGATGGCTCGCGTAAAAATCGCGTCAGCGTCAAGGGGTCAATTTCTGTGTAATTTTTATAGTAGAAACCGATTTCGCGGTAGGTACTTTCCGGAACATAACGTTTCACTACTCTTTGGTAACGTGCGTTTCACGAATATTCATAAGGCTGACAATTGACGTAGACATAATCAGCGATATTTTTTCTTCACTAGATATTGCATCCTTCAACACCCAAATACGTCATCGGTTACGTAACTAGATCTTTCGATTAAATATCACTAAATACCCAACTACTATCCACCCCTTGCCCCTATTTCTTAGAAATTCCACAAAAACTCCAAAATCTCCGCATCCTAAACACGTGCTTTATAATCGACCATCTGCTTTAACACATCTCCAATGCCCTCAGCCCCCCCTCCAATTAACCCTCAACCCAAATTAATCCTCGTAAACAACACGCACTCGTAACCTTTGTAAATAAAAAAATTTCGCTTAATTAAGCCGTTAACATTGCATCAACGACTTCAACTCGTCAAGACAGGGGGACTCCCGAAGAGAAAATCCTCCACACACGAGCCAACGATCGCTTACAAAACACCGTTAACTTTAACAATTACGGAAAACTTTTCGATATTTAATTTGAGCAACGAGACCATCGTGCAGCTTTAGTCGCAAATAAATTCGATTTTAAAAAGCATCGCGTTATATATACCAAACAGCCCTAACGCGTGAAATCTTAGGAAGGGCGCCGGGTGCGAAGTCATAAATGTCGCGCGATTTTGAAATATCGCCTTGCCAAAGTACTATTTTCCATTCGGCCCTAATAAATAAAAAAAACTTTTTTTCTCCACTCGAACGGCGGGTTTTCCGACTAATTCAAATATCCGTCGCACATCACCGCCGATAATTAAATTACCTACACGACGTACTTTCTTTCGCCATTTTTCGCCTTTCTTTCCTTCATCGACGGTACGATGAGAGGAAAAGTAGCGGGGAAAAGTTGTCGGATAAATCGTATCTATCGTTTGACCAAATTACCTCTTGTCGATTGTCACGTAAACGCATTATCGTCGTTCGACTAGCTGAGCGGAATTTCTCGCGATGATGTGAGCTACGTACTTCTGCGAGTTTGCAAAACTACCGTTTCTCTTTTGCGCTACTCGCCAAAGGCGTAGTTTGCTAATTTACGACAGACCGATAGCCCTGATAGTCGAGTACTTTGGCCAAGTTTGATCGTATGTCTTTTCATATGTGCAGTTTTTGCCCTATGCCGTTCAACGGCTTTTCTAATATTTCGCTTTTTCGGCCAAGGTATCTGAGAAAGTGGGGCAGTTGCTGAAAATGCGAGGAAAATTATTTGTGAATTGAATGAGCGAAGAAGCAAATGATACTGGAGTAGGCAACTTTTCATACAGCACTGCATCATAAAATGCATATCTCAATCAAATTTCGCATCTTTTGGACACCGAAGTAGGCAACCTTTCATACATCAGTGTATCACCGGTTGCATTCTTCAGCTGATTCACATTTTTTGGAAGAAGAGTAGGCAACTTTTCTCGCAGCAAAGTATCACAGGTTGTATTTCTTGGCTGATCCACATGTTTTGGTATTGGAATAGGCAACTTTTCACACATCATTGCATCATAAAATGCATATCTTAACCAAATCTCGCATCCTTTGGACACTAAATCAGGCAACTTCTCATACCACTGTGCATTGTAAACTGCATATCTAGCTCAATTTCAGGCATTCTCACGTAACTCGTTGACATCGTGTACACCACTCTTCACACTCAACTGCTAAATGAGTTGCATACCCATCTACCTCACGGCGCTACATTTCTAAACACCGCAACTCCCTCCCAAAACTTCACGCGTCATTCAGCGAGACCTACCCGTAGCAAAATTCTCTCCATCGAACGCCGGAAAAATCTTTATTTCAACGACCTGTTCTATTAATTTGAAAATTTCGCCTCCGTCGAGCGGAAATGATTCATCGACGCTCGTAATATATATTTAATTTTCAGACGGACAATAATGAAAACGAACCGAGGCGCAATTTAATAGCCATTTCGTACCGTCTCAAAGGATCAAATGACCCGTGAACGAAAATAATAAACGCCTTTGCGCGTTATTTCGTCGGCCCACTTTTATACGTGCGTTTGTATATGTGCGTCCATACGTATCGCTCGTGAAAAAAAAAACGAACTCCATATACTGTAACCAAAAAGAGGGACGAGGGTGAAAAAAGCGTCGGGGTACAATTTATACTATATAAATTCCCGCGTACTTCTTACGTAACGCGTTACCAACTACAAAAAGAAAAACGCCAGAAGAAAAGAAGCGAATGAACAAAATATAGTAAAAAGTAGAGATATAATCTTTTAGCTGACTGCTTTTCTATTCATCTTATACATTCGGTAGAAATCCGCTTTTTAATGGGCAACCATCGCGAGCCCGCTTGGAATTCCGAACATTTGTACGTTTAGCAGTAAAATAAAATGTACGATTGGTCTTTTCTTACGATTTTTCGCAACGCGCCCAAAGAATTATAGCGAACCGAGCGAAAAATTTTCCACGAGAAAATGGAAAAATATACGCAGACGGAGAGTCGTCGGCGTCGTCCAGAAACCCAAGTGTTTCCCTCGGACCATGTTAACGTTATAGGACATAAACACCCATTTGTAAAATACCCATTTCACTTATGTACCCCGGCGTATTGTGTGTATGGCGCGCGTAAAAATGTCGCCTGATTTTTATCATCGAGAAATGCATTATTATTAGTAAAGGTCGACAAAAAAGAAGCGTTCATTCTACAATCTACGTATCTATGTATATCATACTTCTTCCTCGGCCAAAGATATTCTGCAATCTGAGACACCAATTGTAATAGGGCTTTGAAAATTTCAAATCAGCATAGCTCCTTCAATTTTACACCAAGATAACATACCTAATTTACACATTGAAGGCGCCAAAACTAAATAAAATTTTTTAAGCTATGTAACACCTTCGGTTTTCAAGATATGCAAAATTATGCCATCTTGTAGATCTCATCAAGCTCCACCCTTCATGAGGCGCAGACCCCTTAAGTGACATGAGTGGTCGCACCGCGGGGGAAACCCCGCGATTTACATGTGCAAATACTGGTAGCACTGTAGAGGGATTCCCTCACATTCTATGTTTTGGCGCTCCGTAGAGGAAATCCCCGCGATTTAAAAATGCATATTCGAGTCGCACCGTGAAGGGAATCCCCTGATACCCAACTTGAAAAAACCCGAAATTTTGATTTTAGCCCCTCCTCCCTGGGGTCCATGTGCATCTGAGGGTAAATCTGACATAAAATTTGGATTCAGCGGCTTCAAAAACTCCCCATAAGACAGGAATCTGTTCCACTGTGCGTCCCTTGGACAATATTATCAATGCGGGGATTCCCTTTACAGTGCGACTCATAATTGAAATTTTTATTTGCGGGGATTCCCTTTACGGTGCGCCAAATCATGTGTTTTTGGCAAATATTTTGTTCTTTCAGGGGTACAATTATGCAACCATGCACGGCATAGTACTAGATAGGCAATTTGTTATACCAGGTAACATATGCAATGTTTAAAATTTGTATGTCATCAAAACGGGGATTCCCCTATGGTGCGACCACTCGCGGGTTAGAAAGTAATAGCTTGTTTTTACCTACCTTGAAAAATGAAGGAGCAACCAGACAAAGTCAACTTCGAGGGGAACGAAAATTTTCAGGGAGTTTTGTGTTTTGACTTCGGTTGCTCCTTTATTTTTCAAAACAGGTAAAAATAAGGTATTACCTTCTTTAAAGAACTCGATGAGATCTACAAGAAACTTAATTTTGCATAACTTGAAAACCGAAGGCGTTACACAGCTTACAAAATTTAACCGCTGAAAATTTTCATTCCCCTCGAAGATCCTACTACAGCGTTTTCAACGACTCCTACACGACGCCTTCTCACTTTCCGATGCATTTCCGCAACACCTCATTTAAGAACCCTTCCTCTCCCTCCCATCACATTCCAAATGCACCTTCCGAACGACCCCTTCCTGCGAAGTATTCGCAATCGAACGGGAAAAAAGGTCGCTTATTCACATAAAATGATCGCCGATTCGCGTCCTTTTTCTTCAATACGAAAATTTTAAATACAAAAAGGGATCAAAGGATGTACTATTTGAAAGTTTAATAAGCAACAGTTCGAAAGGGTATAGGAAAAAGCCTGCTGTTTCGGACAACCATCATCTGCGTAACTTCATCCACACCGTCGTCCAGCACTCGTCGCCGGAGCTGAAATATCGACAACGACGCGTTCCATTCTTATAGAAATAACATCTTTCGGGTACGATGGGAAAACCCGGCGTTTTAAATATTTATATATTTTTTTTATCATGTACCGTTTTCGCAATACCTTTGCAACGGCTGCGGCAAAGCGAGGATCACGGGTCTGAGACGCATCTACGACGCGTAGCAATTTTTCTCTTTGCCGTAGTAACATATGGAAATTTCCGTACGATTCGTACGGCCGTTTTGACAATATTCGCAGAATTTTCGCGCAAAATTAAAAACACCGGGCGTCGTGTGACCCTAATACGACGATATATGCGGATGGTTTCCTACGTTGTGCGGTTAAACGTGCGAAATTTTCGCAAAAAAGCGTATTCTCGAGGTTGAATTTAATTTTCGACGCGGTTCCAACGCGAAAATGCGGGTTTTTACGTAAATAACGCTTTTTTGGGGGGGGGGAGAGCGATTTGAGCAAGATATAATGTACAGGGTGAAAAACGAGCAATTCACAATATTTCACCGGTGCATAAATGGACAAAAAACATTGTTATGAAGGGTGGTCTAACTAGAAAATTGAAGGGACACCGAATTTTTCAACTTGTAAATACATCATTTTTTTCGGGCTCAATAAATCGAGTGATTCCGTTGATAGAAAAAATTTACATCAACATTTTTGTAGATCTCATTACGTACAACAAAATCAGTTATTTGATATTTTTGCCTAATTTCTAATCTGAAGGAGTTACAAAGCAAAAAAGATTTCCACGCGATGTCACGCCTTCAATATTGAAGATATACAAAATTTTGCCATTACCTTTTTTGTGGATTTTCATCAGTTCTACAATAAAAATAAAACAAAATTTACATATCTTCAATATTGAAGGGGCTACATCGCGTGGAAATCTTTTTCGCTTTGTTACTCCTTCAATTTGGAAATTAGGCAAAAATATCAAATAACTGATTTTGCTGTACGTGTTGAGATTTACATAAATGTCTTCACAAATTTTCTCTATCTGCGGAATTCCTCGAGTTATTATTCACAAGTCGAAAAATTCGGCGCCCCTACAATTTTCAAGTTAGATCACTCTTCGTAATAACGTTTTTACGTATTTTTTTGGTGAACATAACACGTTGCCACACTGCTGCGAAATTTTCTCTAGTAAAACCACGAAAAAAAAAAATTACAAAAAGGCCTACACCAAACGAAACGAGAAAACGAGCTCTCAGTGGCGTAACGAGACAACGAATGGAGAGCTTTGAAATAAATTTCCATAATATTACGATCGCCTGCTACATTTAATTAAGTAATTCCAACTGCTTAACCAGTTCTTTTTTGCGCGGACGAAGAGCAACTTCAAGAATTGGCTTTCGACGACGTCGCGTAGTTAATACGCCACGTAGCAAGCGATATACGACCCTCGCCCGAACGTTTCCGCGTATAAAAAACTCCCCGGTGGAGTATAAAAGAAAATCTAAATTTTACAGCGGTTTTCAACGCGCACAATAACACCTAGATCTACCATAGTTCGCTGCGAACGCGACGAAAGAAAAGAGCTTCCAGCGACTCCGAAAGGGTTACACGCAGACAGGTCGAGGTATGCAGAAGGTACTTCATTGATTAAAATAACTTACCCCATTATCGTCGCGTAAGGTATTTTATGTGTTAACTTCTTGTATACTCGCTGTTATATGAACCGTACATAAAACTGTTTAGATAATGTCTTTTTCTTTCATAAATTAAGCCAAATGTTCGCGTCTCCTCGCGTTTCTCCTTTTCCTCGCGTCGCGTTTTCTTTTTCTATTCCTTTAATCTAATTTCGTAGTACTACATTTTTTTTCCTTTCGTTTCCCTCCTTTTTTTTTTTTAGTCGCATCTATCGTACACGAAAAAACAAGTCACCAGTTTCGGCCAGTACGGGAATTCCTTCGTTTATCGAAAACACACCCGAATCATTTCCCGCGTCGAGAACGCCGAGCGGCGAGATTTAGGGGAATTTAATTAGGATGTTGAAAAGACGCGGAAAAACTCATCGCCTCGGTTGTCGTTAACTTACTAATTGGTTTTACTACATTTTCGGGCCGCGTAGCGTATTCGCTTAATTGGAAAATAATTTCGGAGGATTTGTACGTTTTTCAAAGAAGCGCGAGCTACGACAGCGGCGACACCAGAATTTGCACGTATACTGGGAGATATTCACGCTAAGCTCGCGCCTTTTTCGATAATTAGTGATGCCGCCGACGCTCCTCGCCTATCGCTGAAACTCACCCGCAGCCTTTCACTGATTTGACGAACATCGACGAATGGAAAGTTCCTTTTGGAGTCGAGGCATGAGCACGATCGCAGGATATGGAACGAATGTAGGTCAAGAGCCCATGAGGCGCGATGAAGAGGCTTATGTGATGTCGTCGTCGTACTAGATACCGAAAAAATGACCAAATTACTGAAAAATACCATGGTATGATTCTCCTTTCCCTTTTATCGTACTTTTCCTCTACACTTGACCTCTACTTAACTCTTTAGTACGCGCAAATAAAACATATCTCTCCATTTCTCTTCTTCTTGTAAAAATAATTTTACAATTTAGCGCCTACAAAGAACGAGATATGCAATACAGTAACCTCGCACACAGCCACGTACAATGTATTGCCTAACTCGACATTCGCAGATCGACGTAACCCCTGCAAATGAAAGATATGCAATCCTTCAGCCTCATATGCGTCCATGCATGGAACACATCAAATCTCTCATAGATCTGATCAATAAGTTGCATACTATTCAATGAAAGTTTTATTCAGACGTGCCTGCAAGAAATCTGTATGCAAAACATTTCGCATACATGATGAACAAGTTGGATAATTGCTAAGAAAGGCATAGTTTGAGGTTTTTTGCAGAGAACTTACCGCAACGTTTTGCTTCAACTTTCAATGTGTCACATATTAAACAAGGCATCTTTGCAGGTCTCCTGACAAACGTTCGGGTATGCAATACTTATTGCACAAATGTACGATATGTTGCCTAACCTACCACATAAAAGGCATTCTGTCAACAAATTCACTGAAATTATGCCCTAATGAAGGTGAACTTCGCGGAAACGATGTTCGCGGTTTTATCACGGATATTATCGAGGCATATTTCCATGTAGGATTGCACGTGGAGAAACCCCACCCAAACAGGGTACTAGGACATGTTTAAGGTATTTCACGGTGAATGGTAATTTTCACTCGATCAAGCCCCATTTGCAATTCGCCTTTGCGTTCAGGAATCGAGGAAATTTCACGGTCGAAAAAATGCGCTTATTTGTAATCGACGCGTTACTCCGGCTCCCCTCTGCTTCTCGGGCACTCGTCAAATATCGGGAAAAAACCGCCTGCGAACTTCGACACGTTAATTAAATGCGGGGCGAAATTAAATCAAAACTCGTACGTTTTCCGAGACTACACACATCGGACGGGCCGGCGAGCAGGGATGCTCGAGGTACACGTACGCGAATATAATTTACATACGTCGATTACCACGCCTCGGATAGTACTTCAAAGCAAAGCTCGGCAGGGTGACGTCGCCGGCAAAAAATCAGCTTTGATGAATTTTTTAAAACGAGCCACCGCGGAGTAAAGTCAAACCGAGGTTTCTTCGGCGAAACGAAGCACTTTATTTGCGGTGTAGTTTCACGGTTCGTTTATTCGAGCGACGAGTATTAGATTTACATTTACGCGGCGAAATAATTTTTGTACTTCGTATCCGTATTAAATTGAATTTCACTCCCTAATGTTTAAGGAATACTTAGGTTAATGTATTTTGTTTTTAAACGCATATCCGACGCTGCCTTTTTTCCTAGCACAACACGAGTCGGCAAATTACGCCGCGGAGACATCAAAGCGTCGCAAAACCGTAGCCCGAATTTTGCGCAGCGAAAATTTTCCAGACTCGAAGTTGTAAGATGATTGAAAAAGTGTTCGTTTTGGCAACACTCGGCATTTAAATTACGCCCAGAGTCGCCTTCGTCTGCGAAATTTACTTAATTATTCGTGCGAATGTAATTTTGTCAGGTTTAATGGAACGAGCACGGGGACGTGGACGAGTTGTAAAGCCACGACGAACGTGCGAACGAGTCGCAAAAAAGGCCCCTTTTCGAAGTAAACTCCCGATGAAAGAATCGTTAATCATTGAAAGCGAAACTCTGTGATCACGGTTTTAATCCTTCTATATTAATCAAACTACCAAGCCGGATAAGATTTAGTTTTTCTTTATCATTATTTATCGCCTGCTTCGTATCTTTCATTTTTCAAAACGTGTTCGTCACCGGCACCGGTGAACTTGTCTGCGTGGAATTTCCGCCATGCACTTTTTTTCACGCTGGTTTTATTTTCACGAACGATGAGGGAGTCGGAAGACTGTAGGCAGATGCCCCTCAGCCCAGATCTCGAAAATATTTGGGTGTCAGGTGGATGCCATCAAGAAACCATAATTGAAATTTCACCTCCCTAAACCACAATTTGGGGACAAAAATCTTTCCAAATTTTCAGTAGAAAAATTATATCTCGAAAATTGTCATGAGGAGGGGTAGAGGGAGACGAAAAGCTAAGTAAAAATTGCCTATTTTTGGACAGTCAATGTTATTACTTCATTGACGTCACGCATCTTTCAGGTTTTACCTGGTTCAGGCATAACTAATGACGTCATCAGCGCAAACAATACAACTCGATCGCTTAACTCGTTGATTTAATTCCAACTTGTCTTTTGATATGGTAAAACTGCCAACGTGAATGGGAAAAAAACCTCGATATCGCACTTTGGAAAAACCTCCACCCCTCTCATTCCCCTACATCGATTCCATAATAATTCACAAAATATCGTTCGTCGATATTCAAGGTAAACACGATTTAAAAGCGCATTTAAACGGTATTATTTTAAATAGCGTAGCCGCGGCCGCAAATAGCGTTATGTTTCCAAATGGAAAAATCGTCCGTCATAAATATTTTCCTAATAATAACGTTGATTTCGCATTCCACTATATTCATATATTTTTTGCGCCATTTCCTCTCCCGCTTCGTTCTGCCTTTCGATTATGGCACCTTTTTTTTCCTCTCTCCCCAAGCTATTCTTCGTGGTCGTTACACTTTACGAATTGGTAGCTTTGAAATATTTGCATTTTTATTTAATTCGTTTCTATTTCGCTTTATGAAAGCGGCGTTTTTCTCCCTTTTCACTTCGGAACGATTTCAGCATCGAGTTTATCTGTTTAGATTCGTTTCGTAAGATTGTCGCGGAATTGAGCGAAAATACGAAGAGGTACCTGGGTCGATATGCATGCAACCAATTCGACGTATGTGATGGATTTGTCGTAGGTTTGATTTAGAGGCGTCAGAGTATGCAATATATCGGGCATGAGTAAGCATAAGGTTGCAATATGTATTATTCGACCGGAGAAGCCGAAGCTCAGGCGTCAGGTTAGATAATACGTCGTACATGGACGCGTACGAGACCACGGAATCGTACAAAAATTATTTAGAAGAAAAGGCTTCATTCGCAATGCGCTGAAAAAAACGATAGTTCTCGCGTAAAAAAACGTAAATTGAAAAATCAAGACGTACGCCCGTCAAGTTGATACCGGCCACCGCGTACTAGCCGAAGATCACCATTTCCCCAGTATGAACGCCCGCCAAGTGTAGGCACATTTTCCGCTAGAACGCCGTGGCTGGTATCATCTTGCCGGGCATATGTTCTCAGTTTTTGTATATTTTTTTACTCAAAAAAAAACTATCAATTTTTTCGACACATCGCATACAAAGTTTTTCTTTTTTTCACATTTGAGGCGAAATTTCGATTTTTTCGTTTTCTTTACCAATTTTCAACATTCCAATAACTATTGATAAACTTCATTACGGATTTACCGTGAACCCCCCTTTCCTCTGAATGACTCTGCCTATTAAAGAAAAAAAATTGTAAAACTCACAACAACGCTAACGCGAAACCCGAGACAAAAATTAATAAAGTGAACTTACAAGGGGAAAAAATCAAATAACAACTTCCGCGTCGCCGATTCGCCGTACTTTTTTCATTACAACTTGATCGAGCTCCGTTGTTCTTATTTTATTCGAATTAAAAACAGACACCGGCGTTTAATTTAGTCACAAGTAGCGTAAAAAACCTCCTTTTAATCTAATCGAATCACTTTATTAAATTTTTTATCGCGTTACAAACGCAAAAAAATCCGAGAAAAACCCCTCGACAGGAAAAAGAACGGAAAAATCTGTCGGAAAATCGTCGCCGCCAAAAATTCAACTATAACTATCGTAAAAATTTGATAAAGAAACGTGGCAAATGTTACCGCGCTCGCTAAAGAACGAGGCGACGTTAAATTCCCTCCCCTTCACGACGTCCTCATCGCTTCGAACACTTTGCGGTTAAAGGTGGCTATACAGTTGTTGGAAATTCGTAATTCAGTAACAGTTTTATGCTACTATTACCGTCAACTATACACCAGCCAAACTTTATAAACTGTTTGTTTTCTCTTCGTCTTCGATATGGCGCTGCTGCGTCCTTCTTCGTCTCATCGTTCGATTACGCCACGTCGCAGCTCCGAAATCATGGTAATTTTGAATATACCATATCCTTTTATTTGGTACACGATGCGCGCCGCGGTACCATTGTATGAAACTTGTCTGTCATAAATTCCATTGCACAGAAGTTCGATTCGGGCGCAGATTCGAGTCCTGGGAGCGTAACGGGAGTACGAGGATGTAACGGTTGAAATTTTCGTGGTACAAGGGTTCGAAGACGAAATTATCGAAAAATTGAGAACACTCGCTTGTCAAGTTGATACCGGCCACGGGGTACTAGCGGAAGATGTGTTCTTCGCGCCGTAACTGCTTTTTCCAATATGAACTCCCGCTAGTGTACATCTTCCGCTAGTACGCAGTGGACGGTATCAACTTGACGGGCGTATGTTCTCGATTCTTCGATATTTTTTTACTCAAAAACTATCGATTTTTTCGATACGTCGCATATCAAGTTTTTTCTTTGTATCAATCTCCTAAACATGTAAAAAAATTTTCTGGTGTGAAAAAATTCACTTTTCGATTCAGCCCAAAAATGGCGCCCAAAAAGGGGGTTTTTAGGGGGCTTTAGTACCTGCGTGCTTGAGCTCCAAAAATTCTGATTTTCGGCTTATTACATAGATGCGTATTACACTATATACAATTTTGTTGTCATCACTTGAGGGGGTGGAACCTTGATAATTATGAAACGCGTTTTGAGGGAGTTCAAATGATTGGAAAAATCAGAAAAAAACACACATCGTTTTGGTAAATAATCCACACTTATGCCCCAAATTTCAAATGATTCGGTTGAAAATTCGCTAAAATGGACATTCACGCTAAATTCAAGTCCCCCGAATCCTCTTCGAACGCGGTTACGCAACCAGGACTTGCTCCATAAACCGAAGGCCATTAGATTTCGACGTATTTAAAGACTATATTAAAATCACCGCGTCGCCGACCGACGACAAAAAGCAGCGTCGTTTTAAAGTGAAACCAAAAATCCAATATTATTCGTAAACGTCGAAAGTCAATTTTCAAATTTTACTTTTTATTTGTCGTTAAGTTGAAATATACAGGTTTTCTTTTACGACCGTTTAATATATCGTCGAAGAAAAAAGCGAACGCGGGCGAGCGAAGGGCCGGAAGGGGGTGAAAAATGAAACTTTCACAGTGGTACTTTTAATATCGAAAACACGTTTGACGGAGTTTCCCCTTCCCGTAGAAATTCATTTCGGTTATGAATTATTGATAAAGATGAGACGATACGAAAATAACCAAGGCCGGGGATGCTTTTTTCTCGAACTCTGATTTACTACGAGACAGGCACATATTCGCGAGTAGATTTGTTTCCATCGGCGGCGGAAATTACAGGGTGTACAGAAGTTCTGAAGAAGAAAAAAAAATATAAACATCTTCGCGACGAAGAACCAACCGTAGACACGGAGAAGCACGAAACCCACATATTAAATATATACTCGCAAGACAGGGACACCAGGATGAAAGGTGAAGAGGGTAAAAATAAATACGGCGAAATAGAACGCTTATAGTTATTTTTGATGATATATACGATTTCTTTTATGACTGCGTTAAGGAAAACAATCATATTTATGGTAGGCAATAAAATACTGACTTTTCAAAAAGAGCGTATAAACGTCGTCCGGGGCGAATTGCCGCGCACGGAAACGAAACTTTTTAGTCGCGTGGTGGCTTTCTATGCGAAATTATAAAATTTATGAGTCTGTTACGATAAGCGAGGCGGCCGCGCAGGCCGCGCTGAAAGTTGAACGTATTTCTGGTTAGCCGATGCTAAACGTCGAGAGATTCGATTAACGATGTCTGACTACGGGTTCGGCCTCCGTTGCGCGTAATGAGTATTCGACGTTTTATCGCTTCGTCGTCGGCACGCCAAAATACAAGATACGTTGCGAAAGTTTAACGAGTTCGGAGGCTCGTATTTCGACGTCGGTCGCCGGCTCTCTCGTTCCGAGTACGTCGAGATACCGTACGCTACGTGAAATTACTCGTAATTATAAGTTCATCTTTACGAGAGGAGTTTTTCCGCACCGAGATGCCAAGAAAATAACGTACGTCGAGGAAGGAAGGCGGACGACGACGCGAGTTACGAGGTTCGGGTTTTGAGATACGACCAGGCACGAGAAAACGCACCGGAGGCGTGTACCTGTTGATGCAGAAGTACAGACGTCCCGAATTACGACCATATTGACGAATTTGTACGACTAGTGGTATTTACAAGGTTTCGATTATGATTTTTCGATTTGCAGATTTCAACTTTGTTCTCCGAGTTTGATACTTCGATATTGATCATTCGATATCGATTATTTAATGTGCATACACTAACGTCGATAACTTCATTTTGACATTTTGATTTCGATATTACATTTTCGATGTTCAGGTATTCAATATTGATACCTTATTATCGATTATTCAATATTGATACGTTGATATCGACTGTTTAATGTCGATACTCTGATATCGAATTCAACGTCAATACCTTAATATCGATTGTTCGACATCAATTGTTCGACATCGATAACTTTATTTCAATATTACGTTTTCGATGTTCAATCATTCAACATCGATACCTTTATATCGATTATTTAATACCAACACCTTAATAATTAATATCGATTATTCAATATCGATAGTTCAGTTTCGATTTTTCGATATCGATCACTTCATTTCGATATTTTGATCTTGATATTACATTGTTGATGTTCAATTATTCAATATCGATACCTTAATATCGATTACTCAACATCGATACTTTTTTATCGATTATTTAATATTGATACTTTGATATCGATACTTTGATACGGATAACTTTATTTCGATATTTTAATTTCGATATTACATTGTTGATGTTCAATTAATATCGATACCTTTATATCGATTATTTAATATCGATAACTTTATTTCGATATTTTGATCTCGATATTACATTGTTGATGTTCAATTATTCAATATCGATAACTTCCTTTCGATATCTTGATCTCGATATTACATTTTCGATGTTCAATTATTCAATATCGATACCTTAATATCGATTACTCAACATCGATACTTTTTTATCGATTATTTAATATTGATACTTTGATATCGATTTCTCTATATCGATTATTTAATATCGATAACTTCATTTTGATATTTTGATTTCGATATTACATTGTTGATGTTCAATTATTCAATATCGACTGTTCAATATCGATAACTTCATTTCGATACTTTGATTTCGATAATACATTTTCGATGTTCAATTATTCAATATCGATACCTTAATATCGATTACTCAACATCGATACCTTCATATCGATTACTCAACATCGATACCTTCATATCGATTATTCAATATCGATACTTTGATATCGATTATTCAATGTCAATATTTTGATATCGATTGTTCGATATCGACACTTTAATATTGAAAACTACATTTCGATATTACATTTTTGATGTTCAATTATTCAATATCGAACTTTGATATCGATTATTCAACATCGATACTTTAATATCGATTACTCAATATCGATACCTTCATATCGATTTTTCTGTCGATACTTTGATATCGATAACTTTATTTCGATATTTTGATTTCGATATTACATTGTTGATGTTCAATTATTCAATATCAATACCTTTATATCGATTATTTAATATCGATAACTTCATTTCGATAATACATTTTTGATGTTCAATTATTCAATATCGATACCTTAATATCGATTACTCAACATCGATATTTTTATATCGATTATTTAATATCGATACTTTGATATCGATTATTCAATGTCGATATTTTGATATCGATTGTTCAATATCGACACTTTAATATCGATTACTCAATATCGATACCTTTACATCGAGTATTCAACATCGATACTTTGATATCGATTATTCAATGGCGATACTTCGATATCGATTGTTCAATATCAACACTTTGATATCGATACTTTAATATTGAGAACTTCATTTCGATATTTTGATTTCGACATTACATTTTCAATGTTCAATTATTCAATATCGATATCTTTATATCGATTTTTTAATATCGACATTTTAATATCGATTGTTCAATACCGATTCTTTGGTATTGATTATTCAATATAGAACTTCAATATCGATACCTTTACATGGATTGTTTATTATCGATATCTCCATTTCGATATTTTGATTTTTATATTACATTTCCAATGTTAAATTATTCGATACAGATATTCTGATTTCAAGTGTTCAACTTAAATATCGATTATTCGATATCGATAACTTCATTCTGATATTTCAGTATCGACTATTCGCACTTCTATCAATGTTTTGGAAAATAAAGGAGTTTTCAGTTTCGAATTTGAGATATTAAAATCGAAATATCGAAAGGAGAATATCGCAATGGAGTTTATTTCGAATATCAATTTCGACAATAATCAAAATATCACGACTATCACATCAAAATCGACGTTTCAAACGCCGAAATTTCAAAATTTCAAGTATCGATATCGAAGTATCGAACTCAAACCACCTCTTAATTCATCGAAATGTAATTCTCGACGGTAAAATATGCCAATTCGAGAATCGATCGAAATAGCACTACGGAAATCGACTCGTTAAAACGGCATTATCGAAATCGAGATTCCCGCTGATCCAAGTACATCTATTTCTACACTTACTCTCTCTCGCCGGCTTTGCCTTTGCGGTTACTCCGTTGATTCGCGTATTCGCGTACGAGTAGCGAAGGGCTGGCTGGCGAAAGCGAGTATTCGGCGGATCGACGACGTCGGCGAGGACGCGGCGACGACGCAGCGGTTACCGTCGTTCGTCGAGCAAAACTTTATATAATTATCGCGGTCGCTTTTAATCTTACCTTAACCGGAATTTAAACGAAAATATAGTTCTTAATCGGCTTTACGTTATTTACTATAAAAGCGACGTTATAACGGTTCGTTTTCGTTGCCATTCCACCGCGACGCAGCCTCTGCCACTTTGTCCTTCATCTCGTGAGTAAAACTCACTCCCGGTGTGTGGCCCTTTCTCCGCCATGATTATTTTATTAATTTGTTCAACTACGAAAGCAAAGATGACAGGATTCGGGAGCGATATTTTTACACGGCGGGGTTTTCGCGCCACACAGAGAGATTACACTCGAGACGAGAAAATTCGCGAGATTTAACGAAGACGCTGATAGACGTCGAGATGAGGTACCGGCGCGGCGTCGACGTCGGTACACCTACGTCTGCTGTATCGTTTCCGAGAAAGTTTTCGCATAGGCGGCGGCGGCGACGACGCGGTGAAATATTTATTCAGGTTTTTCGGGCTTGTAACTCGGGTAATTCCTATGTCGGATGCTACGACGTCGGCGTTCGTTCGCGTTGTATTTAATGAAAAAGTAATTTGCGAAATTATTAGCATCGTAGACGAGGTGAACCTCAGCATGGTGAAGTTTTTCGATCTTCGTAGGCTCCGCGAGAGCGGCTGGAGTGAGATTATCGAGGGCGGGGTTCGAGTATACGTTTAGCGCATAAAAACCAAAAGATTTTTGGTTTTTTCGCGGACGACGGGTGAGGAGGAGTAGAGGGGGCGGAATAACGCCAAGATACGCTTTGCCGGCGAGACGACACGTCGTTGGCGGGCGGAGGGACCTCGCAGGAGGCGAATTTCGCCCAAACGACGTGTACCATATGGCGCAGCGAAAGGCGAACGACGTCTCATGTCGCGTGTATTCGTAATAATGAAAAAACCAGCCGATGTAAAAAAAGTATACAAATTGGAATTTAAAATCTCCTCCGATAGAGACGCCGCGAAGGCGACGAAACCGAATTTAATTTTCATTATCGAAAGCCAACAAAACGGGCGGAGAAAAATTCCCGAAGAAACAAGCCCGAAACGACAAGTAAAACGTACGTGTACGTAAATGGAATTTTATTCGGGAATTATCGTCGGCGACGTCGTCGCCGCGATGCGTAAGCAACAACGAAAAAAATTCCTTTCGAATTCTCGCAAATCGCGTCGATGGCGAGGTTTATTTACGATTTCGCATCGTATACGCGGCGCGAGCGGCGTGGCGGAGGCGTAGAGATTTGTATGTGGAAATTTTTTCCGCCTTGCGCGGTTAATTTCGCAGAGAAAAGAACGACGGAAGTACAAGAAGATGAAAAAATAGGGGAAAAATGTAAAAAAGTATAGAAAGAAAACTAATTTCCGAAATTAATATATTTTTTGTAAAAATACTACATCGAAGAGTTTTTTCTCTCGGTAACCGCGCGTTTCGCGACGCTGGCGTGTTTTTTTTTCCCTCTACGCCAAGTTTTTTTTTCCACTCCCGCTACGTCTTCGTTTGGCGTTCTTCAAATATTAGAAATTTCATAAAACTTTTATCATTCGATAGGGCAAGATGGAGATAAGTTTTAAATAACTTTTTCATAATCTGAGCGTGAAAACACGAGATAAAATATGATTCGAGGGATTTTTTTCTCGTTCGGCGTGACTCTTCGCCGCGTTTCGCGTCGCGTCGCGCAAACGGCGAAAATGAAAACGACGAAAATAGCAGAACGTTTGTGTTTATAAATTATTAATGGGTTAGCGAAAAATACTTCACTGTTTCTAATTGCATTTGCATATTGAAAAGGGAAAGCGAGGCGAGATGAAAAAAATCGAGTTTTGTCAACTTCCCGAGTGGAATATTTTCGCGAGAAGTGTTGCAGCAAGGCGAGTTACGGTGTTGGGGGATTTGACGCGGAGAAGTGAGGGAGGTGAGGGTTGAAATCGAGGTTGTTTTGAGTCGTTTGCCTGATGCTTCGTAGGTATTCCTTTGGTTTGGTGGATTTGGGAGTTGCTATTCGCCCCACATCTCGATACCCGTTCGTGCTAGTTCGCGAACGATTCGTTTTTCGTTTTGTCTTCATACATATTTTTTTCGTTTTCCTTATCACAAAGTTTAAATACCTATGTCTTATGATTGTGAAATATTGAAAAAATGCAAAAATGCCAAAGTTCAGATGATTACAATTTAATAATTGAAAATGAAACAAATTTTGTAAAATTCAACACAAAATTGAAAGAGTTTGGATACCCATTAGTAATATTGCTATATTACCTAATGCGCCTTCCACTACTATTTCCGTCTCTGAACTACCCGGACACAGAAGGAAAAAGTGTTCTAAAAAAAAGTAATTTTAATTATATTAATTCAATTTTTTTTCAATGTTCATTGTTTTTTTATCTATATTCCATAGGAACAAACCAAATTTAATTCCAAATATGTGATTTGTGAATTTTTTATTTTTATATTTTGTAGAAAATGCATTTACGTAAATAAAAATGTTTGCAAAAAAATTAATTTCAATTATTTCTCTATAAATTACGCTTATGCAAAGCCACAAAACGACTACTGAATAGTGTTCGAACTTCTGAGTTATCGGAGTCATTTCAAACTGAATCATACGAACGAGTATCGAGATGTGGGGCGAATAGCGATTCCCGGTGGATTTTTCACGATGAAATGCATCGCTCAATCGCAGAAACAGTTTTTCCAACTTTAACATATCGATTTCAGAATTTCGATATCGATATTTTGATATTTCTCATTCGATCTTGATATTTCGATAGCGATATCCAATCTCGATACTTCAACATCGATATCGAAAGCTCGATATTTCAACACAAATTTCAATAATTCGGTTTCAATATGTCAAATACGACATATCGATTTCAAAATTTCGACATCGACAGTTAGATCTCGATATATAAATTTCGATATCAAAACCCAAACTCGATATTTCGATATCGATATCCCATCTCGATATTTTGATATCGATATCTAATCTCGATATTACAAAATCGATATTTCAACACAGATTTCAATATTTTGATTTCGATATGTCAAATATGACATATCGATTTCAAAATTTCGACATCGACAGTTTGATCTCGATGTATAAGTTTTGATATCGATACCCAATCTCGATATTTCGATATCGATATCCAATCTCGATATTTCAATATTGATATCCAATCTCGATATTGAAATATCGATATCCAATCTCGATATTTCGATATCAATATCTAATCTCGATATTTTAAAATCGATATCTAATCTCGATATTTCAATATCGATATCCTATCTCGATATTTCGATATCGATATATAATCTCGATATTTCGATTTTGATGTCTAATCTCGATATTTTAAAATCGATATTTCAACACAGATTTCGATATTTCGATTTCGATATGTCAAATACGACACATCGATTTCAAAATTTCGACATCGACAGTTAAATATCGATATTTTGAATTCGATCCAGATATTTTGATTGTGATGTATCGATTTCAAACATCTGATCACTACCTCTATCACGATATTTAAATATCAAAATCCAATCTCGACATCGAAATATCGATATTTAAACCTTAATATTTCATTATTTCAATTTTCGTATTTAAATTTCGATTTCGATATTTCAAATACGACATATCGATTTCGAACTTCCGATATCGATATCTTGATATCTCATGACTTTCGTCGCGCCTCCTCCACTTCTCTTTTTTCATTAAAATTTGTTTTTTAGAAATTTCTGAATAAAATTTCAATTTAGAAGCGAAAAGTTAATAAAATCACAAATTTTATCTGAAAATATCCTCCGAACGATTAATTCGACGTCAAATATACAACCACACCAATCATTGCCCCTTCGAATTTCACAATCGGCAATCCTATCAGCGTCCGTAATAACATCACACCCAGTATAAATTTTTTCAACATTCAAGTACAGTATAAAAAATCATTTCCGACGCCATTTTCTTCACCTTTCAACATCCCCTCCTTCTCCACCCCCTCAACAACCTCGTCGCGCCACCAAAGACACCAATCGACGATAAACTCGCACCGTCGAGAGCCCCGCGACATTTATAACAATTCACGACGGAAATCTCATTCCGGCGACTATTTGCATATCGCCTCGCGAAATATACGTACTCTTCCCATTTAACGCGTACATCCTTGCAATAAACGTCTAACACCGCAGGTTCAAAAGTGTTTTCGAAAATAAAGAAATACTACACGCGAACGAACGTATTACGAGGTAAAAGGCAGCTTAAGGCGAACGATTATGATCGTGCACGGTGCCATATACGAGTAAATGTAATAATAAATGAAAAATAAAGTAACCGAGAAGCTGCATAAGCTCGGTATGCGTAATGTGTACACACACGTATATCCGAAGAGCAAAGAAACATCGAAGAAACACTATACTCGGTTACGGATTATCTCCGGTACGACGAGTATGCAAGACGCCGCGGCAAAGATGAGCCAAACAGCGCGCATTTTACGCCGTAGCGAAAAAAAAACCGCCCCCGACAATAAAACCAAACCGGGGCGAAAGACGAGATGGTTCTTTACGAGCAACGCTTACAGTTCGTTTGCGAATTAAAGGCCGCCGCCGCCGACGCCGTAATCGCTTTAAATTTAAATTCGAAAACGCGCTTCGCGTGCAACCGACAGCGTATTAAGAAGAATTTGTCGACGATATAAGCATATGTTAATTGTGAAATTAAGCAAAACGTACGACCGTACTTGGCTCGTTACGCCCGACGCTAACGTTTATGTAGCGCGACTCGACGTCGCGTCGCGTCGCCGCATCGTGTTCGCCAACTGTTTAAATATTTATTCGTAATGAAACGCCAGTCGCGAAGATGTTTCGATAACGTTATACCGCCATTTTACACGATGTAATGAGATAATCCTGTTCAGAGTCAAGAAATACAGTTTGTATGTATCTGAAAGGAACACGCTTTCGATATGCGGCAACGTCGCATTTTAGCGAAATTCCCGAAATTCGATATTTAGGGTGACTCTTCACAAAGTCGAGGTAATTCATTAAAGAAAATGGTGAAAAATTGATTTTTCATACATTTCGAATAAAATTACTCGTATATTTTGAGCATGCGGCAACGTCGCATTTTGTTGAAACCCTTTTAAGCACTAAATCCACCGTGTTACTTCCACCAAGTCGAGATGAATCTTTGAAAAACTATTAAATGCGTTTCTGCTCGTGATATTTGTTTCAAGAAAGCTCCTATGTTATGAATATGCGGCAACGTCGCATTCTGTTTGAATCGTTTCAAGCCTAAAAACCACATTCACTTCTGCCACCCAATCAAATCAACCTTCGAATACAATAAAAGACGAATTCTTCGCCGTAATTCTGCATTAAAAATAACTCATTCATTTTGAGCATTTGGCAACGCCGCACTTTAATTAAACTGCTTTCCAACTAGGCACCTATAAATTCATCTCGACAGTGGAACAAGTTTTTCACCCCTACGATGCTTCCTACTCAACGCAAAAATCCACCAGCGCCCTCTCGCATCCACCGTTACAAATATTACAACAATGACGCAACCTAGGCAACCTCTGCATTTCAAATTAAAACAACTCTAGCTCGATTATCTTGTAATTGGAAAAAATTCCATTACACCGAATACATCGTGCGATGGCAATAATCACCAAAGCTGAGCACCCCAAGCTAACACAAAACCTCTCTTCGTCGCTTTCATCAACGGCAAACGATACGAATGTGCCCTAGTTGCCATTAAGAGAAACGCACATTCGACTCAAATCGTTTGGGGCGGCGCGACGGGGGGAATTTAATTTTTGTAAAAATTCAAACCACACATACCTTCGTTGTTGATTTAAAATTGCCAAGTAAACGACGATGCTTCGCTGGTTTTTTGAACGAGATCGCCGAAGAATCTTCGGATTCCATTATTTTTCCAAACTGTAACAAAATAAGGGATGACGTCATCAATGAGTATAAAAAATTACAATGGAATTTTTCCGTACGGCAAAAACACGTAAAAAGCTTTAGTTATGAGACAAAATTTCCAAAAATTTCATGAAAAAATTGCTAGAAAATGAAAATTTTTCAAAAATAGCGTTTTGTATTTCAAGTGAAATTGCGCCTTCAGTTCTCAAATTATGTAAAAACAAGCTACGATATTTTTCGTAGCTCTTGTTTTTTTTAAAAAGGTAATAGCTCATTTTCATCTATCTTGAGAACTGAAGGCGCAGCGTTACTTGAAAGACGAAATTGTCAAGAAATTTCACGGGTAAAAAAAAAGAAAATTGAAAGTTTTTGGGAATTTTCTCTTCCAAATAATACTGCATCTTCATTTTTCTAGTTATGCAAATTTGGATAATTATATGTTTTGTAGATTTTTTTAGGCTCTACAAAAAAGGTCATAACCTACTTTTGTCTATCTTGAGAACTGAAGGCGCAGCGATACTTAAAAGACGAAACCTCCAAGAAATTTAATGGAAAAAAAAGTGAAAATTGAAAATTCTTGGGAATTCTCTCTTCCAAGTAACACTGCATCTTCAGTTTTCTAGTTATGCAAATTTGGATAATTATATGTTTTGTAGATTTTTTTAGGCTCTACAAAAAAGGTCATAACCTACTTTTGTCCATCTTGAGAACTGAAGGCGCAGCGATACTTAAAAGACGAAACCTCCAAGAAATTTAATGAAAAAAAAAGTGAAAATTGAAAATTCTTGGGAATTCTCTCTTCCAAGTAACACTGCATCTTCAGTTTTCTAGTTATGCAAATTTGGATAATTATATGTTTTGTAGACTTTTTTAAGCTCTACAAAAAAGGTCATAACCTACTTTTGTCTATCTTGAGAACTGAAGGCGCAGCGATACTTAAAAGACGAACCTCCAAGAAATTTAATGAAAAAAAAAGTAAAAATTCTCAAGAACGTTTGATTTCACCAACAATTTTTCAATCGTTTTTTTTTTCTAATAGAAATTTCTTTATTATGGTTAACGGGGAGGGGGAAGGGGCTCTTTTGCCTTGGATCTGGCTTTCTTGAAGGGCCTCGATATCGGTAGTTTTCCCTCATTTTGTTCAGGAAGAACTCATATTTGGGTAATTTCTCCCGACAATTTGTAAAAAAATTAGTTTTATTGTGGTCTTTGATATCTCGAAAATAAGTCCGGCTTATTTTTGATTATTTTTTCTCGACCTCTCTCTCTCTCCCCCTTCCACCTTTTCACCAACATACTAAAAGTGGATTATTTTTCTACCTAAATGAAAAACAGACTCTTTGGAATTTAGGTGAAAATTCACGTCATCGCTTCAATCATCATTCAGGCGAAAAATAAATTTCATCGACTGGCCGGACACTCCCCGGGTGAAATCGTACATGTCGCTGATTGTTGATTATTGAAACAACGCCAAACGTTAATTCAGTCGGAGAGCTCGTTACGTGGCGGAAAACACCGTCACGTGGAAATAGTGCCACCAAAGACGACGCAAGCTTTCGTGCTGGACCGAGACGAGAAAGAGTCTTGATTAATGTACGAATATCGCGTTCGGTAATCTTGGTCCATATCAATCGGTCGTCCATAATGCGACATATCGCGGCCCGAGTCCTAATTAAAGACATTTATAAGCGTTCAATCAAACACACGAAGAGAAGCGGACACCTGCGACGACGATGAAATTAGAGTAGCGTAAAGAGTACGGTTTCCGGTCACATTTGACAATTCTTTAGTCTTGATGAAGTACGGCAATTTATTAGGCGATAAATTAGCGCGCAGTGACAGGTTGTACGCGTAGACGGGAGACGAGACTAGGGGCCGCGGCAAAGGCGCAGCCGACGATATTAATTATCTCGCAAGCCGAAACGAAGCGCGATGTAAGAAAGTACCTTATACGGCGCGAGACTTTAATTACGAACGCGTTATCGGCGGCCGCAAAAGCTACCGAAAGTGTTTTATTAATTATCGGCAACTGTCTTGGGTTACGCGTCAGCGCTAGCTTCGGCATTCGACGTACGAGATGGTCGTCGGAATCTGCGATATCGTCGTCGTTATTCATCCTCCGGCGGTTCGTCTCGGCTATGGTGACACGTCGAAGGGCGGCGAGGCCCGAAAACTCGACACCGTGTTCCGGTTGACGAAATTCGACGTGACGTGACGCCACGACGGGGAAAATTTCCCGCAACGAAAGCCTATTAAATCACGATCCGCGTACAGATTCGTCGGCTGAGTCGACGTGGGTGATGTAGAAGGTGTATGTGGATGCACGTAACGCCTCCGCGTCTTAATATACTTAGAAACGGTGTCATCAATCAGTGTCTGGCGGCGCGATTCGGCGTCGTCGTCGGCGCTACGACGGAGCGATCGTTTCCGCGTCGCGCGACGTCGCCCGAGCCGCGGACGGGATTGCGATATTTTCATAATTCATCGTACCATAAGCGGCGATACTTCGCCCGAGAGTAATGTTGCAGAACGAACTGATACATGGAAAGAAAGCATAATAGAAAAAAATTATCGTCTGTAGAAACCAACAAAGCGATATGGCTCCCTATGCATACCGCCCCCCCCATACCTTATACTCGAATTCGAACGCGTATTGGAAATCTATCAATGTTTACCCTCCCCTCTCCCTGCGATAGTAGTTTCGCGATAAACAACATTCTTTGATGTTACATAGACCAGTCTACTTAAGACGAGAATTATGTTCATAATTATTTTTCACCTTCCCTCCATCGCAGCCCCCCCCCGAAGTGGTTCAACGATTCGCTCTTTTTTTTACGGGAAATTCCAAAAATCTAAATAACGCGATTTTCGAAATAAAAATGTTCCCGTGATATCGAATTATCAAAATAAAAATATCCATATCAAAATGAAAGTATCCACACCAAAATATCGAAATAAAAATATCGATATAAAAGTACTGAGGTCAATACATGCACATCGATTTTATGGCATCCATATAAAAGTATCAAAATCGAATTATCGAAAAGAAAGAATCGATATTAAAGTATCTAGCGAAAGTATCGATACCAAAATATCGAAATAAATGAATCAATTTTTAATAATCAAAATGAAAATATCAAAATCGAATTATCGAAAAGAAAGAATCGATATTAAAGTATCTAATTGAAAGTATCGATACCAAAATATCGATATTAAAATATTGAAATAAATAAATCAATTTTTAAGAATCAAAATGAAAATATCAAAATCGAATTATCGAAAAGAAAGAATCGATATTAAAGTATCTAACTGAAAGTATCGATACCAAAATACCGATATTAAAATATCGAAATAAATAAATAAATTTTTAAGAATCAAAATAAAAATATCAAAATCGAATTATCGAAAAGAGAGAATCGATAATAAAGTATCTAATTGAAAGTATTGATACCAAAATATCGATATTAAAATATCGAAATAAATAAATCAATTTTTAAGAATCAAGATAAAAATATCAAAATAAAATTATTGAAAAGAAAACATTGAAACCGAATAATCGAAACAAAAGTATAGAAAATATCGATATCGAAATGATGAATCGATTTTTAAGAATCAAAATGAAAATATCAAAATCGAATTATCGAAAAGAAAAAATCGATATTAAAGTATTTAATTGAAGGTATTGATACCAAAATATCGATATTAAAATATCGAAATGAATAAATCAATTTTTAAGAATCAAAATCGAAATATTGAAAAGAAAATATCAAAATCGAATTATTGAAATGAATGTATCAATACCAAAATATCGATATGAATAAATAGATTTTTAAGAATTAAAATCGAATTAATAAAATGAAAATATTGATATCGAATAATCGAAACGAAAGTATCGATATTGAGGTGTCAAAGTAAAAGTATCGATATCAAAATATCAATAATTGAAATGAATAAATAAATTTTTAAGAATAAAAATCGAATTATTGAAAAGAAAATATTGAAATCGAATAATCGAAATGAAAGTATCGATACCAAATATTGAAATGAATAAATCGATTTTGAAGAATCAAAATAAAAATATGAAAATCGAATTATTGAAATGAATGTATCGATACCGAAATATCGATACCAAAATATCGATATGAATGAATAGATTTTTAAGAATTAAAATCGAATTAATAAAATGAAAATATTGATATCGAATAATCGAAACGAAAGTATCGATATTGAAGTGTGAAAGTGAAAGTATCGATGTCAAAATATCAATAATCGAAATGAATAAATAAATTTTTAAGAATAAAAATCGAATTATTGAAAAGAAAATATTGAAATTGAATAATCGAAACGTAAGTATCGATATTGAAATATCAAAATGTATAAATCGATTTTGAAGAATTAAAATAAAAACATCAAAATCGAATTATTGAAATGAAAATATTGACATCGAATAATCGAAACGAAAGTATCGATACCAAAATATCGATATTGAAATATCGTAATGAATAAATCAATTTTGAGGAATCTATATAAAAATATCAAAATCGAATTATTGATAAGAAAATATTGGAATCGAATAATCGAAACGAAGGTATCGATATCAAAATATCGATATTAAAATATCGAAATGAATAAATGGATTTTAAAGAATCAAAATAAAAATATCAAAATCGAATTATGTAAATGAAAGAATCGAAATCGAACCATCAAAACCAAAACATCGATATCGAATAATTGAAATGAAATCGTCAACATCGAATCGTCGACGTAACAATATCGAGATCAAATTATCAAAACAACTATATCGATTTTGACGCATCAAAATTAAACTATAGAAATCAAATTATCGAATTTAAATCATCAAAATGAAAGTATGAAAAGCGCGAATTCGCGATACCAAACAATTCGAAATTTCCGCAATTTTCTTCCCCTCAATCTCGAATTACTTCGCTAAAAAGACGCTAATTTCTTCGAGTTCGTCGCAATCGCGAAAATCACGTCGAGCCGGGGTCACGAGGGGTACATACGTATCTGCGGCAAACGTCGAAACGTAAATTTATTGAAATTCGTCTGGCATATTCGAAAGAGAACGCGTACTTTTGAGAAAAAGCTCGTTAATTACGAGAGTTTATTTGCGCGATGAAATTTTATATTTAGAGTGAAATTAAATTCAAGAAAACTTCGCCGTCTCGACTCGAAGCGTACGTCGTCGCGGTCGCGAAACTTGGCGAATAATTTTTACGAGGAAATGATTTAAGGATTAAGACGAATAATACGACTTATACCGCAGCGAAGTAGCGTCTAATTGCGAACTCGTCGTTACGTGGTTTTCGCCAAGATATGAGGGGGAAATTATCCCGGAAGGGGGAAACATGTATTAAGTGGTACATACGAAGGAAGCATCTCTTAAAGGACGAGGTATGTTTCGATGGGGAAGGGGGTGGAATTTCAGATATTCACAGAACTCTGTACTCTTGATCAATTCATTGCTCACTTTGATCGATGATTTCTCCGTCGAAGATGTCATTGAATGATCAATTTCTGCTACGCAATAATCAGCTTACTAATGCGATCAGCTACAACATGAAGGGACTTGGGAGGTACATCTACTCGGCTATTAAAATATCAACGTTCTCCTCTGACAAGTGCAAAAGTACGTGACGAGATTATACGATTAAAAAAAGCAATTGTAAAAGGCAAAAATACACGTAGACGAACCGAAGAAATAAAAAATTCGATTAATCGAACATAATTTCGCCGCGTTTAGCATACAGCATGCATTTTTTGCTGATTTTTCATCTCCACACCCTCGCACCATCATCACCGTGCATTTGTAATTCACAACAGCACCGCTGGCCACATGAACGATAAAATGAGAATTTCCCTCGTCGGAGTATCGACGATAACGAACATTAAAATCATTTGATCTTTTTTATAAAACACTTTTCGACATGTGACATGCACTTTGAGCATACACGTAATTATGGCTACGAACGAGTTGCATAATAAAGACGTCTCTACGCGACGTCTGAACATCGCTCGCTCCATTTTTAATAAAAATTACGCCCAAGTAGACGCTAAGCGTTTAAAATTTACCGCCGTGTTACCGCAGCGCCTCCGGTAATTTAGCTCATACGTGAAGCTACGTTTGGCCAAGGCGAACGCCACCTCTTTTTTTTTACTCGAAACTTTTGCGCTTTTTAAACGAATATTAATTGGTAATTACGCTGCTCCGGCGACGTGTAAATAATATACGAGACTTGGGTTTCGAAGGCGCTATACCCATTCCGTGTTACTCTTTTTTTTCACGTCGTAATTTTTTTAATCGTCGTTTAGCGTCGTTTTCGTCGCTTTTTAATTGACACTCTCGAGGGTCTCGTTCTACCACAGCGTTCTCCGGCTCGATATCATTTTGTACCTGCTAACTCGCGCGTAACTTTTACACAGCGATTTATCGTAGACGAGGTAACGATGATGTGCGTATGTCCCGAGAGCAAAATCCACGAACGAAGTGTCAGGATGGAAGCAAAGGATACATAGTCACGTGAAAAGACCACGTCGACGTTTTATTACTCGTATAAACTTCGAAGCTTTTTTATACATGGGCTTTTAGCCCCCCCCCCCCCGGACGAGGAGTTCCATGATAATTCGTATTCAAAAATATGCTCCTCTCAATTCCCCATAACTCTTGTCTCAACATTTTTTACCTCACAAGGGAACCGCTTAAGGTGTCCGGCTCGGATTTGAACGGGAGTTGGATTTTTGAAAAGAGCATGTCAACCCCCAAAACCAAAATCTTAGCTGCCCAAGTTGACATTTCGATTTTTGGCGAATTTTTGAAATTTGAAAATTACGAAATTTCGATTAAAAGGAATAAAAAAAAAGAAAAAAACTCGAAAAATAATTTTGAATCACGAAAGAAATGTTTTCCCCCTAATTCGAACCCGCTGAATCCGAAAACCGCATCGGCGAGCTGCTCTGGAGTCTCCAGCGCGATTTCCATTTTTCTCCAGGAACTTCGAAATGCTCCAGAGGGCGTCCATTTGAGATTGGGCAGCCAAAAACTTGGTTCTTTCTTATTCTCAACCTATTGAACCGACTCGAGCCGGACATCTCAAGTAGTTCCCTTGTCAGATCAACAACCTGTCCACAAGATTTCCTCTGGCGAAGGACGCTCTCTAGCAATAAAAATAAGTTTTCTTCAAATAATACAAACTTGTGAGAAAAAATGAGTAAAATGATGTACTAAGAAAAGGGGGTGGGTCTTCCACGAGTCGTATATAATTCACTTAGCTCTACTGATGTTTGTTTTTCACCTTGTATGATTTCGGCTAAAATGACGACACGAAAGGTGTACATCGGACACATGAAGCGTGACGGCTCGAGCCCTTCACATAACGGACGAGATCTCCGGTATCACTGTAAATAATCCGTTTACAGCGGAGGTAAACTAACGACGCGATGAGGTCTTGCGAAAATCTAATTAAATAAACGCGATGTAGAATTTTTTTCTCGCCAATGTAAACAACTTCGGTAAGATTGTCTCGTTTCGTTATTTACACCTTTTATTTTTTTTTCATGGTCTCTCCGTCGAGTCCGCTCGACGACGCCGGTGATTCGTCATCGTGTGATGGCGGAGTAAAGGCAAAAAGGTTGAATTTTACGCGAATGTCAATAGAAATCTGTCGTAAATTTAAACGCCAAGCAAAGCGTATAAAACAGCTCTAATTTTTGTTTGAAAATGTTAAATGTTGATTTCGTTTTTTTTTTTCGTGAGCGCGGTGTAACGTCGGCGAAGGGGGTGCGACGGAACGGGACGTCGTAGCTGGTAAAGTTCACCGGTATTTATACGGGTACCGATGATGGACCGAATTGGCGACCTTTCGGTGTGCGTTTATGCCTTTTTTTTTTTCAATAGATGTATATTGTAATACGAGAATGAGGGTAAACCATTGGTCAAATTGCATTCGCCTTTGATATCGTTGAAAATATTCCATTGGAGTGATTTTCCAGCTGTGACGTTATTCATTTTTCTTCTTCTAGTTAAATTGATCGAGCGGGAGAGGGGAGATTTTACAAAAAATTGGATTTCCATTTTGTTGAATAATTTTTTACATTCAATTTTCAGTATTTCATTTTCTACATTTCGATACTGATATTCAGACTTTCATATTTTCATATCGATTATTGTTCGCGATATATCAAGTTTGACCTGTCAATTTTTAACCGTTTTTTTATACATAAAAACCAAGGCTATTACGTCGTATCAGTCAGTGGAAGTTGGAGGGGGGGGGGGGGAACCATGCTCATTTGTTTTGATACCTCAGGAGTCCATTTTGACCATTTTTATCGATGTCAGTTTATACTATGTAAACACTGTAGTTTGTTTTTGGCGTCTTACTCGAGTCGGTTTCAACAAAAAAAGTTCAAATTCGAGTATTGGGGTTCTTTTGGCGAGTCCATTTGGTGACCAGAAAGGGGTTGACCTTGGATCAAAATTCGGATAAGTAACTTTTTTCAAAGAGGTGGGAGGAGGAGCGACAAAAAGCAAAAACGGCTAAAACATAAACTAATTGATAGAGAATCAAAATATGTACAACATACCCAAAAATCAGCGCCCTAAACCATTTAGGAGGGGAGGGGCCCCCTATCATTTGACCTTGAAAAATTTTGTGTCATGGCCGCAGTCTCCCTAAATTGACTTAGAAGGTTGTGCTTTGGCATGTACTCGGAAGTGGGTGACCGTAAAGTGCCTTTCAAGGGTTTCGACTTTTTACCTTATCGACACCCTTTTTTATCCTTAAAAAACACGATTTTGGGTCATTTATAACAGTTCTCAATTTTCGGTCATGACCGCAACTCCTCCTTCAAAATTGACCTAGAAGGTCGTGCTTTAGCATGTGCATGTAGTGGGTGTCCCAAAAGTGCCTTTTGAGGGTTTCGACTTTTTACCTTGTCCTCACCCCTTTTCATCCTTAAAAAACTAGATTTTGGGTCATTTTTAAGTTTTAATTTTGTGCCATGGCTGCAGCTCCCCCCTAAAAATTGACCTAGAAAGTCGTGCTTTGGCATGTGCATGTAGTGGGTGTGCCAAAAGTGCCTTTCAAGGGTTTTGACTTTCTACCTTGTCCTCACCCCTTTTTATCCTTAGAAAACTAGATTTTGGGTCATTTTTAACAGTTTTCAATTTTGTGTCATTGCTGCAGTCCTCCCCTTCAAAATTGACCTAGAAGGTCGTACTTTGGCATGTACACGAAGTGGTTGACCGAAAAGTGCCTTTCAAGGGTTTTGACTTTCTACCTTGTCCTCATCCCTTTTTATCCTTAGAAAACTAGATTTTGGGTTCATTTTTAACAATTTTTAATTTTGTGTCATGACTGCAGCCCCCCTCCCCAACTAACCTATGAGGTGGTGCTTCGGCATGTACATGTAGTGGATTCCTGAACAGCAACTTTTGGAGGTATCGACTTGTCACCTTCCTCCACCCCTTTGCAGCCTCAAAAAGCATGATTTTTGAGCCTCCTTTAGCGGTTTTCAATCTTACCTCGAGTAGAACAATTAGCAAAATGGTTTTTGTGGTGGTACTGTGCACTGCAAGTTTCGATTTTCAACATTTAAATTACAAGTTAAAATTTCAATTTTGTAATTTCGATTTCGATTTTGAAATTTTGATCTCATCAATATCAAAAATGATAGCTCGACTTCGATAAGCCTGGCGATAATTTTATTTCGATATTACACATCGATAATCTTATTTTAGCTCATTTTGGGGCATCTCCGCAATCATCACCTCCGCACCTTAACCTCTCACACGCATCGCTTTGCAAATCTACCTCAAAAACAACGCCGAACCGGATATCCTCGTAAAACTACCTCAAATTTCAGCCTACTTCGCAGCCATTGTCGACGCGTGCTTTAATATAAGTTAACGTCACGTCAAAAATACGCCCTTTCGCGACGACAAAACGCCCGAGCTAAACTTCCTTCAAATTTGTATAAAGTTTTACAAATTAAATGCAAATAATATGCGGCGTAATTTTCGACGCAGCTTTGTACCCCTTGTACTCGTAAGTCGTCGTGTTAATACTCGTTTTACAAGACCGACGAAAAGATTATTTCCAACTCGTACCCGTCTCCTTTCCTCTTCGCGTTACCTCACCGTCTCCGCGCTTCTTTAAAATGCTAATGAATATAGGTATAAATGACGACACCTTTGTTAATATTTAAACTGCACGCGCGTACACACACGTTAATTGTGCTTCGTGGTAGTTGTCGTCGTGAATGTATAAACTTCGCCTTTTACGCGCAAAAGCTCCTATTTTCATGCGAATATCTCGACAACAGCTTCCGCGACTAATACATGTCTGATTTCATCTCCCATCTTGATCATCGAATTTGATCACATTACAGATTACGAGCTTTCGTGAGATGAGCTTACAGACTGCCTCAAAAACGCGACTTTCTTTTTTGCATTCGAACCCGAAACTCGAATTTCTTCCATTTACCCCTTCACCTTTGCCGACCACCAAAAAAAAAGACGTCAAACGAAACTCACTTCTCGTCATTCGGTCAAGCTCGAAATTACACGCGTTTACCTTCTCCCTCCTCTCTCTCTACTTTGCCACCGATAACCCACCGATTTTTCGTATTTTCGGCCCAAAACTCGCCATATATACTTGTAAACGCGTCCCTTGCCGCCGCCGACGACCCGTATGAATTATTCATATTTCGTCGCCCCCCTCCCCCGCAACCCCGGTCTCTCGTACCTTGTTCGAAACAACCGGCAAAATCCGAAGCCAGGTTACATTTCGTAAAAATTCCTCCGAACGGGGAAAAAACTACGGCACAACTCGTCATTTAAATTAGAACGGGCGACGTGTTTTACGCATACAGACACATCGACGAGATCGTGTAATAGGAGCACCGGCGGAAATTTCTCATCGTACACGTCGTATTACCTATATACAAGTACGCCATCTTTTCGCCTCGTTATTCTCTCAGGCCGAGTAATTTATTCATGTTAGTCTGCGGATTTTCCCAAATAATACCCGCCGGTAGTAATGAAAATTTTATTTTTACGCTTTCGTCGTCCCGCGGTCGTTATCGTTGTCGTCGTCGTCGTCTGTAAATAAACGATTAAAAATTTCCCAACTCGAGTTACACGTTTATAACAACGTCGCCGTCATCGTCGTCGTCGTCGTTGAAAATGCAAAACAAAAAAAAAGTTGCAATGAAACAATAAAAAAAAATACGTGGCCTTACGTACGTATTTCCAAGTTGGATATCAACTTCGTAAAAAAAAAAGGATCTGATAACTCGACATTTCATTTATTCATACAGGGTGTTCAGTAAATCACCATTACGCCGTGGAACAATCGCGTATGCAACTCAGATCACCAGCGTGTATTAAAAATTGCCTAAGTTTTCGATGAAGGTGAGTCGATCTACGTTTGGAGATAAAAAACGCCGCGTATCGTTTGCTTAGGCAAATAGTGTTACACGTGTGTGAAATTTTGCCTATGTTTGACATCAAAGGCAGTGTTGCCGTTTTTAGTGATTTCTCACTCGATTTAGTGATTTTAAGATTTGAAAAATCAGTTGGTAATTTTTTTTAGTGATTTTCGAATTTTGCTCACTTTTTTTTAGTGATTTATCACTAAAAAAATGTTCGTGATTGTTGCTGTGAAAGACTTGAAGTTTGAAGTTTTGAGCTGCGACTTCGACTTGCAACTTCATAAAACAACATGCTGGGCATGCGAGGAAATAAAATATTTATATTATATGAGTGTGTTTAATATACAAATGAAAAAAATACATAATAAAAATTGATTATTGATTTCTGGTGATTTTATTTTGAGTAAAAATTACCATCACCTGAACATTTTTTAGTTGTTTTGGGTGGAATTTCGATTATTTTGGGCTTTTAGTGATTTATAGTGTTTTTTTCGACTTTTTTCATAGATTTTTTTTACATGTTTAGTGATTTTGCGAAAACCTCAACGGCAACACTGATCAAAGGCGAATAATTTGATTTACGAAATTAACCAGCTCGGCAACGGGAAATAACCGGAGTTGTCCGAGTATCCAAAAATATCACCGAACTAAAATCGAACATTTCCTCTGGCAACATGGACGATATTTCGCCACACATGCAACTTGGGTTGCATGGACTACTCAACATACACGTCAATGAGCCAGGCAGTCACCTTAGTAATCACTTTACCGGCCAAGACAGACTCCACGAATCAGGACATCTGCAGCCTGTACCTCGCCCTCAGGGCCAAACCTCGAATTAGAATCGGTCCTATGAACGGTATCCGAGACTCCTTACCATATAGGCACTCTTCTCCCATCCACAGCTTCCCATTAAGCCGAACGATATATGAAAGGACATGATGCTATTCAAAAAAGCTCATACCAGAGAAACCCCAGATCACGTACGCCGACGAATAAGCTGCTCCATTCAGCGAAAAAAAATGCCCTCACGAAGAACGCCGACGTTCACGCCAAAATCACAAGTCGGCCGCACGGAGGCGACACCGGCTACTTATATTAAAGGCACGGGCGACGGCGGCGTCAACGAAACGTGAAAAAATAAGGAAAAAAACACAATATGTCAACAACTCTCGAAATGATATCCTCGACGGGCGTTATTTTCTATTTAGAAAACACTCACAGTGAAAACGTACGGTAGCGCGAAACATTGTTATATATGAAACCCGCAGGAATAAGGTCCGGCGAAGGGAGCGAAATAAGGACGATACCATCGTGCGTTCGCCATCCGGGTAATATTTTTATTAAAAACCAACATCTCGGGGTAGGTGGCCCGGGGGATTGGAACTCAATATGTGTCGAATGGCGGGCTATTTTAGCGCGCGTATCGGTCCGCAGTCACGAATCGTGTGCGAGGTTTCTCTCCCGACGCCTTCCTCACGCGATGACCGTAGACGGCGTATAAACGTGCCGACGTGCATGTATTCGGCGGCGCGGCGACGGCGTGTACTACACGGTACACGCCGTGTACAGGACACACTTATAACGTTATATCGAACAAAACGATATCTTGCTAGCTTCAACGTGGTACTTTATCCTTTAAACTGTTTAAACAGTTCCCTTCGGAGAAGCGTAATATAGATGCGTTGTAGATAAGCACGACGCGGCCGTCGTCGTAGACGCGTCGCCGCGCCGCCCCCTTCATGGTTTATACGTTTAGCCGCGCTCTTCTTCCGTGCACATCGAATATACTATACACCGACGTTCTGCTCTGTACCATTGTCTGACCATCTGCGTTGAAAATTACACGATTTCTACGTAATGTCCTTTAGCCCGAGCCCGCAAAATGCGAATTGTCGCCAACTTACTATAGTTTCGGATGAGTGAGATGTCACCGCACGGAAGCGTACTTACGGTTGCGATAGAGCAATTCAGGATGTCGGAGTTCCGGCGAGATATAGTGTCTGTTTGAGGAGTAGGGTAAATTAAGGTCTTAGAAAAGAACGAAAATTACCTTAACGGTGAAGAAATACCTCCAAGGTGTCTCAAATCTGCTAAAATTGGCGAAAAATGGAAAATTAACGAAGCCAAACCACACTTTCTCGTTACATAATCATCCAATCGTAAAATTATCGCTGAAATCGTGATCAGCGCCCTTGAAAACCATACAATCGATATACATGACGATTTTTTATCATTTCCGGAAGGCGTAACCTTTATGGCTCCCCCTCCATTTCCCCACCACTATTGTCGAATTTTAAATAAATCCACGTGCAAAGGTATAATAGCAGCGTTGATTACAGTATAAAAGCACCGAGCATTAAAATCTGATTCAATATATCATTCATAGCGCGGAAATTATCGTATCCTCAAATTGGAGGGGAGAATAATACGGTAAGTAGGGAGGGGGAGGGGGAGGGTCGTTGATAAAAATCCGTCATGTATATCGATTATAGGGTTTTTGACGGCGCTGAATTCGAATCTGGTATCTGTTTTACGCTCATTACAACGTATATCGAGATACCTCCAATAATTCTGCGTTTTCTCTCAATTTCACCTTCTTTCAAACAACACACCGACGACTCGAGGTGAAATCCATGTTTTTCGGCATTTCTACTTCTAGAAATCCAACATGTTGGTCAATTTGGCGTGAAATTTCGCAATATTCGCTCGTCGACGTTACACCGTATTTCGCTCGGGGTTTTGACGGTTACTGGGTGAAAATCACACACTCGTCAAACGTGAGATTGCGTTCGGTCGACGCTTAAGGTAATTTTTTATATGTATTAATATAAAGCGCTAACGCTGCGCAGCGAAACGAAAAGTACACAACATAAAAAAGGTCTAAGGCCGGAGGAAAGAATAACGGCGAAATTGAAATTTGAAGCTTTTTCGGGTATTTCGGCATTTCGGCGCGTTTACACGTCAAAACCACAAGTTGTGCGTGCTATTGAACTCGTCAAATCGTAAATCACGAATATAACTTTCATGTTCAGCCGTTTCATCCATCATCGACGTGAATTCTCAACTACACAGAGGCCTTCTCTACGGTAAAAACGGTTTGTTTTTCGCCTTCCTATCATTCACGTTATACTTTGTCCGAGCTGCAACGTTATCGCGGCTTGATTGAGCTTCAAGCAATGGTCAGGCGGTGTGGAAAAACAAACGACCGAGGATAGGTTTGTATTTGAAATACCGAAATTACGCTACCGGCAGATGGCTGATACGTATTGAGAGAACGTTTATGGATACCGGGTACCGTAATGTATTCACACTCAAACTACTCCGAACTCGAATAACCTTACGTAGAGTAACTTGTTAAGTAATTATTACAAATACGCCCTTTCCATATTTACTAATAAACGCTACCGTTATATTTGGAAGCGTTAAAGCGCAACGTAAAAGCGTTATCTGGAGAAATGATAATTTTCCAATCATCGTAATCCGGTTTTACTAGGGCGACAAGCAAGAAGGGGTTAAATTATGTTGGCGGTAAAGAAAACCACGATAATTCGAATTATCCCGTTGGCCGTTAATTCGAAGAAATGTGCTCCCGATACCGAGCACATCTTCGATACGAATTCGACGCCGGGACAACAAACAAATACGGATTTTAAATTGCTCCAATGGCGATATTTATACTTGCGATTGCACGAGATACTCTGTTCAAAGCGGAAGGACAGAGAATGTGATGACGAGGGGCGGTGGGCACAAATGAAAAATATTGCTTTCGTATAATAAAATACGTACTATGCCTAAAAAATGAACCACATTTGTTATTAGACCGAATAAAGGAGATAAAAAAAACGTGGTTTGAATTCGCATTCCGGTAAAAAGGGTTACGTTTGGGTATTCAATTCGGCCAAGACGTGCGTAGCTGCGTATACGCGTCAGCCGCGTCGTCTTCGCTGGGCAAAATATTTGTCTACGTGGTTTCGCCGAGAAGCCGAAGAATTCCGTATTGCATAACGTCAGTTTTCAAGATACGGTCATCTTTGATCTGGAATTTTCTTATTTTAGGTCAGAATTCGTCATGGTTCGATTGGAGTACTCCTTCAATTGACGACTAGGCTATCAGAGGTGAGTATCAGTGAAAGGTTTCGCCAACCTTGAACATTAAATGGCCTGGGATGAGTCATAAAAATACTAATGACCTATTTATTCTCAAATAACTCCTTCAAAGGTGCGATTAGACAAAACTTGAAGCATTTTATTTTTTTTTAGCTGCTAACAAGTTGAAAAAGAGCAATTATTAGAAGATTTAGTCTATCTTTGAAATTGAAGGCGTCAGAGCGAAATGAAAATTTGTAAATGTTATTACTCCTTTAGTTTGTCAAGTTATGCAAAAACAATTTATTGGATTTTTTGCAGATTTTTTTAAAGCTCTACGGGGTGAAAAACGAATAACGCACAATATTTCACCGGTAGATGTTACTTCAGAAAGTATACAAAAAACATTATAATGAAGGTGGTCTAACTTGAAAATTGAAGGGACGCCGAATTTTTGAACTTGCAAATACATCATTTTTTCCGTACTCAATAACTCGAGTGATTCTATTGATAGATAAAATTTGTAATGACATTTTTGCAGATCTCATTACGTGCAACAAAATCAGTTATTTGATGTTTTTGCCTAATTTCTAATCTGAAGGAGTTACAAAGCGAAAAAGATTTCTACATGATGTAGCGCCTTCAATATTGGAGATATGCAAAATTTTGTTATTACTTTTTTTGTAGATTTTGATCAGTTCTACAAAAAGGACGAAACAAAATTTGCGTATCTTCAATATTGAAGGTGCTACATCACATGGAAATCTTTTTTGCTTTGTTACTCCTTCAATTTAGAAATTAGGCAAAAATATCACATAACTGATTTTGCTGTACGCGTGGAGATTTACACAAATGTCTTCACAAATTTTTTCTATCATCGGAATTCTTCGAGTTATTATTTACAAGTTCAAAAATTCGGCGTTCCTTCAAATTTCAAGTTAGACCACCCTTCATAAAACGTTTTTTACCCATTTTTTGGAGTACTATCTACAGGTAAAGTAATATGCAGAACTCGTTTCTAAAAAAAATGATAATTTTTTTTGTCCATTCTCAAAACTGAAGGTAAAACGTTACTTAGTAGACAAAATTCTCGCAAAATTTCAATTTTCCCCGAAATTTTTCATAGAGTTTTTCAGAAATTTTGTTTTTCAAGTATGCTGCCATTTCAAGTTTGAAAATAGGCAAAAACAGATCATTACCTTTTTTTTAAATTTGAAAAACTCTACAAAAAGTACTTTTTTTGAATTTGCACCGTGGTGGAAATCTCACAAATAATCTACCCATATCGACATCGCTACAGAAAATCCCCCCCCCCCTTCGCCCCAAATTCTCCCACCCTATCCTCGTCGCTTCCGTATAACACGCACAAAAAACCCTTTTAAACTCCGGCAACATTTAAATACCCCATATAACCCTCTGAAAAAGCGAATTTTTCGTACGAATTAACTCCAAAACAACCCCTTATACTTCGGAGAGTAAAAAAAATACACAAATACGCATCTCATCGAACCCCCCGCATCCTTTTTTGCATCCCCCCACCTACAAAGTGTACGAGCACTATATCGGTCAATCGGTAAATATACCTTTTACCAACCCCAAACCCACTTCAATTTACTTCGCCTTCCGTTAAACCTCAATGATTTCAGAAAGAGAGAAAACATAACGCGAGGAAGAGAACGAAAGGAGCACGTTAAGTATCACGCTTCGGTGTTTTTGTAAAATCACAGCCATCGTGAAATTTCTCCCTTACAACGTAAACACCACATACGCACACAAAGCTGCATTCAGACAGCACGTTGTAAAAAAAGCACCCCTTCTTCGTTTTCAATTATATAAATGCGAAATTTCACCTCATTCATATCGCTTCGCATCTCTCTCGCGATGAAATCTCCACCCAGCAAAAATTTTGCTATCGCGTAAGCGAAAACGCGCGTACGAGACGTACCCCCTCACCCCCTCAATTTCGCCTTCTCGCAGCACGACGAAAAAATAAAATTACCCTAATCGTTTCGTGAGGTACGCGCGCCGACGGCGAAACTACGCCGTACACACGTCACCATAACGAACCGTACATCGTTTCGGGCACACAGCCCGATAAGGGGCACCGGGGGGACTGGGCGAAAGAAAATCCTCAAACGTCAGCGTTTTTTCATTCAGATTGAACACGTTTTTTTCCCCCCTTTTACCAATTCCGCAACGTTATTTCGATGACTTTTTTTCTTCTATTTTACGCGCCACTCATTTGTAAACTGAAAGGCGAACCTGAGGCGAAAATAAAAGAAAAATACTTAATGAACCGTGTCTGTCAACCGCTTCGCTATTCATTAAAGGTAAATGAAATTAATCGCCTTGCCCTCGAGTTTCGTGTTGAAAAGAAGAAAAAAAAGCGAAAAAAGGTTTTCTTAACAAGGTAGTAATTTCGACGATGTAAATGGAATATATTTACGAGTTCTTGCTTCGCCGCCTCTATGTATTTCGAATATATAAAAAAATAAGCTCCCAGTAACGAGTAGACGTACTTTACAAGCACGACTCTACCAGAGGATCGTTTCCAGTTGAGATGGGGTATGTTATAATGAGCAAAGATGAACCATCACCCCGGCTTCCTCGTGTCGTCGTTGTCAAATCCGCGCAACCAAATGTCAAAATCGCCGCGTAAAAGAACAAAAGAGGGAATTTATTTTAACGAGATGAGGTTCTCCGGTTTTTTCTGAGCAAACCACAGATATGAAATTTTTTCACCGGATTTACAACGTTGTAAATTACGGCGTGATTTCTTTCCTTGTTTTTTTTTTTCGCCTAAATTTTTTCAAAACCAGTCGAGTTCGCTTTATTAACAAATTCATGCCCAAACACCAATTCACTCCAGAGAAAAGGACAAATTACAGGGGAAATTTTCGAAACAATTCGACAAAACAAAAAAACCCTAAGTAAATATCACGTCGAAACCATAACGTAAAAAAATACCAACGCGATTATTGCTCTAATAACGAATGATTTTTTTCTTGTGCCTTTCAACAACACAATTCACACGTAGTATACCAACAATACGAGAGGTAACGTTGGGATAGGCGAATCTGGAGGGGAAAGGCCACTGGTTATAGGTAAAAGCTATAAATGTAATAATAAATTCCAACGATAATGTTAAACTCGATGGTTTTATTTTTATGCACAGTTAATTTGTACGTTTTTCAGCTCGATTAAATGCAGCGCGTACCGAAGAGCTGAGTACACTTTGCGCCAACGTTTACCATACAGATTACACCGCGTGTAAATGTGTTGCATACCTATATATTTAGGAGGTACCTCCACCTGTACCTACCTTTATGTTAATACGTATTGTACATTTATACGTACCACGTATACTACCACTTTAGCAATGCTAGTGGTGGTACCACTCGTACACAAATGTAAATAATTCACGTGAAAATTGTAGATCAGCGTTTAGCATAAATTAATCCTCAAGCTGGCCTTGTTTTCGATAAAATGCAACTTGATGGAAAAAGGGCTGTGAGACCATGAATGTATAACTTACTAAACTTAAAGCTAAACTAGAACCACCGCCCGCAGGATTTTTTGATGAGGTAGCAAGACAAAATGCAGATGATCAAAATTTGAGCCTGATTTTTAGCCGCTTTTTTTGTTAATAAATACCAAGGCTATTACCATGAATCAGTTGGTAGGAGGAGGAGGGCCATACTCAAAGTTTGTTTTGGGGCCTCAGTAGTCTATTTTGACAATTTTCATCAATGTCAGTTTATAGTGGTGCCTCACGTATAATGATGTATTACTGGCTAAAATATAAACCAATTGATGGAGCATCAAAATATGCGCAACGTAACCAAAAATCAGCGTTTTCCATTTAGTAGGGGAGGGGCCCCCTATTATTTGACCTTGAAAAATTTCGTGTCATGGATGCAGTCTCCCCAAATTGACCTCACCTAGGGGTTGGCAGACCGGTATATTCGGATTCAGCGAGAAAAATCCTATAAGGTGGTACCATTTTCGACTTTCAATATTTTCGATGAAAAGTTCACCAAAAGCTCCAAACTTTGAGCTTTCGCTGTACTTAAAAGCAGCAACGGCGGATTGGCAGACTGGTGTTTCTGATAAAGGGTCTATATTCACTAACTTTTGGGCCAGGTTCCAAATTTCAACCCTTTCAAGTTACTATCTCATACTGGGCTCTTGGACTATAAAATAAAACAAACAGGTACGTCAAGAAACGTAGTTAAGTGGAAGTAAAATAACAGTAGGGGGTCGATTTTTGTATATTACATCCACCGGAGGGTTCACCCTTGGCTCTCGTGCCCGGGAACGTTTGGACGTACACTATGAGTGGGCGGCCGATTCGTTCTCTTTTCCCCCTTTTTGGCTTGTTTTTCTACTTTTTTTTGGAACTATTTTGAAAGGCCCTCAAAAATATTAAAATTACCAAAAAACTAAAAAATTTATAATTTTCTTATTTTATAAATGAAATTTAATGTAATTTATAATAGTATTTTCTATATCTATTAATTTTAGAAAATAATATGTAATCTAAAAATTTAAAAGTTAACATGTAACTATAATTAAAAAAAAAAAATTGCCCCACCGGTCACATCCGGACTGGGTGCCCTCAAAAAAAAAAAAAA
>QBDW01004896.1:0-14382 GCA_003261595.1 Maconellicoccus hirsutus
TACGTTTAGAGTAGCTCGAGTGTTCGTAGTTGCTGGAGGAATTTTCACGAAAATATAGAAAATGGAAGGATGTACGTATTTAGTATAATAATTACTTAACAAAAAACCTTTTTTCAATTAAAAATTTTTTTTTGATAACTTGAAATAATATTTTTTGTAAAAAAAAATCCAATAACATTTTTTGCAAAATAAATATTCCAGTTGAATTTTAAAAATTCGTCAATTTCAATGTTTTTGATTTTTTTTTCTTATGAAGCTTCAAAAAAAATTTCAATTTTTTTCAATACTACATGAAAAGTGAAATTTGACCGATAAAAAACACACGAAGCAGGCTGCTGAAATTAGCTGAAACGGTAGATTTTCAGGGAAAATAATTCGAAAACAAGATTAGATCAGATTTCTAGCAATCTTCATTTTCATGATTCATCAAAATTCACTGAAGCTTTTGAGATGACTAAAAATGAAGAAATTCAAGCCCTTGAGGTCAACGTAAAAAAAAAAGATTTTCCAAATTTGTGCAAGAAAAAAAACTAAAAAACATTACAGGAAAAACAATTTTCAAATTTTCCAAAATTTGCCGAAAATTAAAAATAAAATAATTTTTAGGCTAAAATAACATCAATACGCATGGCAAATTTTTAGTTGAGACATCACGTTTGTAAATCTGGCAACACAGCATTTTGTTGTTGGAAATTGAAATTATTTATCGCTATTTTTCGTTTATCTGTTTCACTCGTAATTTCCAGAAAAAAGTTTGAATATAAAATTGAAACAATTTTTTTCTTTTATAATTTCGCCAAAATTTCACGTAGGTAATTGTGGTCGTAAAAAATTACACAATTTAGCCTTTGTATGAGTCTTGATGCGATTTGAGAAAAAAAAACATTTAATTAAAAATTGTTGAAAATCAAATTATGAACATTTTTTTGTATTTACTTAAATTTCTCAATAATTTTGCTACAAACTGTAAAAAAAATATTGGCAAATTTCCAGCGACTTTTATTTTAAAATTTTTTTTCTCAAGCTGTCCGAAGTCTCATAAAAAATCCTTCATTATAAAATTTCTGTATCTCTCGAAATTTTCAACAAATTTTGTAAACAAAATTTTTATTCACAAACGGAACGAAAAATTATCAATTCTTAGTTGTCACCTGCCACTTGATTCAATTTACAGGCACATCCCATAAATTGTTTATTGATCATAAAAAATAAACAATTAAAATTCGTAAATAATTCTGCGCATGCGTGTTTTAAATACGCGCATGCGCTACGATATTGGCACATGCGCAGACGTTCTTATTCGTGAACTTTGAAATAATGCAGAACTAATATAATTAAAAAATGAAAAACTTCATATCTCCCAAGAGCAAACTAATTCAAAATTATTCATCAGATAGGTCACCAATTTAAAAAAAATAAAAATGAAAAACATATGAACCTATTTTAACCGAATGCACATTTCAAATTTTTTAAGTAAAAATCCACATCATCATCTCACTCAATATTTTTTTTCACCCCCGCCCCCTCCCCTAGCCAAAGCTATACAACCTTTATAAGCTTTACGTTTTCGTAAAAAAGCTAAAAAAATATCCATTATTTAAAACAAAAAACAAAAAATACTAACTTGTCCAATTTATAACGTTTACAGGCCACGCAACGAGTTGCTCCTTTACCATAACACCCTTGATTATCGCATTCGGGATCGCAATCGTGTAAAATACGTCGACCTTCCATTGATCGAATAATTTGCAAAGGTCTTTGAGGTCCATCACTTGGAATAGCTATTACTGACGTCTACACATCCAAGAACACAGATTACACCGGAATTTTGATTTTTCTACATCTTTATCTTATCGTCTTACCTCTGGTTCGCTGCCACTGGCAAAAATATCTGGTATATTCCTAAATCCAGGCTGATTAATGATATCTCCGATGTTACTATTAAACGAATACGAGTTCTGGTATGGATACAGATTACTACGAGCTTGAGGTTGCTGGATGGCAAATGGTATAGGTTGCGATGGGGTTTGAATGGGTTTCAAACGTACTGGATTTGTTGCTGTACCGTAAAATATAAGCTGCCATCTTTTCAAAATACCTAAAATATTTCCACATCATGAGAACCTCTGTCAAAGAATTGATTTCTTTTTCGAGCACCACATACATATTCCGATTACTAACCAGGTTGATTTATATGCCTATTGCCGTTATTATGTATCTTCAACGTCCACCTTCCTTCGGCTTTTTCGCCCCAGAAATGCACGCTAAGGAAAGGCCAATCATCGAAATTCGAACTAACCACATCCCTGGGCCTTTCGAATAATAAAGTCGATGTGGTACCCATCGGCGACGTCAAGTCGATTTTTAAATTACCGCGTGGGAAAAATCGCAGCGATATTTTACATTGGATATGCTCCAAAAATCTGACTTCATTCAATGTACCAGGGCAACCATTGACGTCCATGTACGTTACAAGTACGCTACCTGGATTCGAATCGATTGGTCTACGCAAATATATCGTCGAGGTCAACAATACCATCAAAATATCAATAAAGCAACCTCAACTAAGTTCATACCTATCTTCGTTGATTTCTTGAGATTTACAAATATGCTGCATCGGCACATTAACCCATTGTTCGGCCAAATTAACCATGCTTTCGCCGTCCATCAACCCGTATCCAAATTTGTGATTAACTACAAGAGAAACCTCGTAATCAGTAATTCCTCCTTCTACGTGATTTCCATTTTCACACTTACATTTACGTTTCACCCCATTCACCGCCCAACCGGTTTCCTTCTCTAGGGGAAGAGATTTGGATGTCATAACGACGAGGTATTGCATATCTCTCCACGTCAGGTTTGGATTCGCCTCCAAAGCCAAAGCTACCAATCCCGCCGCCAAAGGTGCTGACGCCGAGGTACCGGTATGTTCCACTGTGCAAATGTACTCGGGTCGTAATCGAGCATCCATATCGACTGTACCGATACTCTTGTCGTGGCCCGGAGTACCCGAGCTGTAAGTGGTTGCCAAGGTGGAAGCGCATTCCTCCAAGTACCACGGTTTGTAGCTGCAGGAAAACCACGATGTAAAAATAATCATAAATTTTTCACTCGAGATTATCTTACACGAGTAAAAGTATAAAAAAATTCTAACAGAATTCGTTTTTATCATCAAATATCACACTGAAATAGAAAATTAACCTCATAATTTTTACTTTTCCGCCAACCGATGACGTCATCGCTACTTGGAAAATATTTCAACGACCTCGAGAATAAGGACGAGAGTGAATGAAAATGAAAATAAATTGGTATAAGAGAAACTAGCCAAAGTCATCGCAGAAATTGATAAAGTTATAAATATTTTTTTAATATAAAGAAGTGGGGGGGGGGGGGTCAGAATAAATTTTTATTAATGACATCACACGAGTAACAAAAAATTCACCTCGATAAAAAGTCCGTTAAAAATTCAAACACAAAAAATTCTGCGTTAAAAATTTCTAGTCCTTATATCGTGTGTCCAAGTGACTTCAACTCACCTTCAAGAATTTTTTTATGTACTTTTAAATAAAAATTGGTAACAATTGTTGACTTAAGTTTTAAAAAATCAACATTTCCGACAAAAATTATTGCATAAAAATTTTTTAAGAACTGAATCAACATCTTTTGAACATCCTACGTCACATTCCAACAAATTAATGATGTTAATGACGTCATCATTGTTTAACAATTTTTAATGGATTTGAATAAATTAATTTTTCGACGAAAATCGCGACATATTTTCACATGTAAACTTTGAAAACATTAACCACACGTGAACAATCGATAACGTAGTGGGTAAGAGGAGGGGGGGGGGTTGAAAATCATACAAAATATTGAAAATTCTAAATGATAGTTTAGAATTGTATTCAAAAATAATGTAAAATTATTAAAAATTGTTTACATTTAAAAAAAAATTTATAGGAAAATAAAAAAGTTATAAAAAAAAATTTTTTGGTTCAAAGTAACCCCCTTCCTCTTGCCTCTCATTTATACCAAGTTTGCCACCGTCATCGTCGCTTGTACGATAATTACAATTTGTGATTAAATAAGTCAGTCGATGAATTAATATTTTCAAGTGAATATTTCGATATTAATAAACAACACACATACTTACAACGTCAACGCAACCAACAACGCTTCAAAAATATTAAAAAAAATATATTGATTACATCATATCTCCTGACAGATACTCGCGGAAAAAAATTCAAAACAAATCAAATAATTCCCCCCCTTATTCGAATCCGTTTAATGAAATAATTAATTAAAAACTACTCCGTATCAACGTCAAGCCATCACAATGGCGGACAACTTACCCTCCTTGCGTGGCACTGGAGATAGACAAGGTGAAAATACTATTCGTATAACCGTCGCAATTACAACAATCGGTAAATCTTCCGCCATTCCCAGAAGCCCACACGAATATCGAACCTTTACCATTACGACCCTGTGAAACCAGTACAAAATCGATTGGTTAATTCGACACGACAACTAGGTACCCTTTTCTCGAACACGTTAAAATTAAAAACCATGATAAAAATTACGAGGAGCTTGCGGCGTGCTGCGATTAACCCGCGGCGAATATAAAAATCTACAACGTACCGAAGTAACGCCATAAATAAAAGCTCGCCTGGCCAAAGGTCCTGGACCATCTACTGTTTTACCATCATCTTCGGGACCCCAAGAGGCGCTATAAATATCAATATGATTTATATTCAAACCGAGGGCTCTGGCTTCTACGGCATCGTTGACTGTACCATCCAACATTCGTACACCTAGAACGTTAAAAATTCCCACATCGATATCGCAGTACAAAAACTAAACGCAAACGTGATTCAAATTCGTCGCTACAAATTCGCCCATATTATACACGAACGTTAAAACTTGCATTAGCATTAATATGCAAACTATGCTCTTGACTGTAATCGTTCCCGAAGCGTGAAAAAATTTCTTAAATTAAATACAAAATATGATCTGTCTTTAGCAAACATCTCCGCTCGATGGGAACTTCGCCGAAACTCGAAATTCGTTCTTTTTTGCGTTCTTAATTCGCTTAAACACGCGACGTGTTTAAACAAGCGTATGAAGAGCCGACAAAACAAGAAAAAACACCGTTAACCTTATTACCCCCAATTTTGCAAAAGATACACGGGACGAGGGAGACCTTCGATAGTAAAACAACCATACACGCGAATACGGCGTCGTTTCAACACGTAATAAATATCCCAACGAATGAATTTTTCCCGTCCCCTCCTTCAGCCGCCCGACACAACCCCGAGCATATATTTTCCACGATGTCGTCGTACATTTCAATAAAATCGCGTAAGATTAATTACCCGCAAATAGAAAATTCTTTCTTGCAACTTGAAACAACATTTCAGGATGTAAAATATATCAAACGAAACTCCGCCAAGTTTTTCAATTGCACAAGTTACATAAGCCTTTCCATGGATTTTTTTCTATCTCACTCCCGTTTTGTTTTCTTTTAGTTTAGTTGATTAGTTTATAAAAGGTTACCAAACAAAACAAAACGATATGTTTTGAAATGTTCGAAAAGATCCCTTTTATTTTTTAGTTTCCTTTTCCTCTCAACATGAGGAATTTTCCGCTGTGAGATCCCTCCGAGGGGTACCTTTATTAAATATGTATTCAGTTGGAAACAAACCACACGAAAATGATCAATACTATAACCAAAGCGATATCATACTTTAGAAATACCAGCAAATCTTGAACAAATAAAAAGGTAAAAATACAACCGCAAAAATAACAAACTTGTTTGAAAGAGCAAAACTGACGGAAATCAAAAAATACAAAAAGAGCCGTAAACAATGAAAAATTTCTTTATATATATACAGTGTGTTCCAAGTACAGGCATCAACTTGCAATTCATCGTATTTCAATTTGTATTGCATAAATGCGAGTGAATTTGCCTATTTCAAGATTTAAAGGAAAATGTTTGAACAGATTTTTCTGTTTTTGTTTTTTCTTTCGTTGCTTCTCATTTCTCAAATGTTCGAGATTTTTTAAATGATTTTATTTCTGGGCCAAGAAAAATACATCAAATTTACAGAAAAACAATAAAGGAATAAAGTAAATTTTCAAAATTGAATTTCGATATTTTGGTATTACTCAACGCTTCGAAAATGAATAATTATTAAAATTGATGCATCGAAGGGAACCTGATAACACGTATTTTAATTCCGATGTAATCGATATTGATAAGTAATTCCAGATCGATTAATTTGGAAAAACAAATCGAAATCGAAATATCAGTTTTTTGATTGATCGATTTAAGCATGTTATTTCGATTTCGATTTTTCAATTCAACCAAAATATCGAGAAAAATTATAAAAATATCGAAATCGTAAATATCAAGTTTGTTTTGATTTATCGATTTTTCAAGATGTTATTGTTACTCCGATTTCGATATTTTATATAATTTTTCTCGATATTTTTGTCAAATTAATAAATCAAAATCGAAATAATGTTCACACGTCGATAAATCAAAACGAGCTCGACATTTTCGATGTTTTGGTCGAATTGATAAATCGAAATCGAAATAACGCGTATAAATCGAAACGAGCCTGATATTTTCTATTTTGATATTTTTAATAATTTTTCTCGGTATTTTTGCCAAATTAATAAATCGAAATCGAAATAATGTGCACACTTCGATGAATCAAAACGAGCTCGACATTTTCGATATTTTTTATAATTTTTCTCGATGTTTTGGTCTAATTGATAAATCGAAATCGAAATAACGCGTTCAAATCGATAAATCGAAACGAGCCTGATGTTTTCTATTTCGAAATTTTTAATAATTTCTTTCAATGTTTTTTTCGAATTAAAAAAAAAATATAGTCGAAATAACGCGTTTAAATCAATAAATTGAAAGAAAATATTTTAATATTTTTGATATTAATAATTTCAAAATTTTTATCGATATTTTGGTCGCATAAAAAAATCAAAATCGAAATAACACGTACAAATCAATAAATTGACATAAACCTAATATTTTGTTAATTTTTTTCAAATTGAAAAATCGAAATGGAAATAACGTGTGCAAATGAATAAATCAAAATGAGCCTGATACTATTTTGATTTCGATATTTTTTCCAAATTAATCAATTCAGAAATGTCGAAATCAATGTTGTCAAAATCAAAATATTAGGCTCGTTTCGATCAATCGATTTGAAAGCCTTATTTTGATTTCGATTTTTTCATTCGATCAAAATATCGAGAAAAATTGTGATAATACCAAAATTGAAATTACACATTCTAATCGTCAAATCAAAACAAACGTGATATTCTGATTTTGATATTTTCAATTTGGAAATTTTTTAATTTTTCTCAATACTTTGATCGATTTGAAAAATTGTAATAGAAAAATCAAGAACCGAAAATATAAGGCTCGTTTCGATTTATCGATTCGAAAGCGTTACCTAGATTTCGATTTTTCAACTCGACCAAAATATCGAGAAAAATTACGAAAAATATCGAAATCGAAAATATCAGGCTCGTTTTGATTTATCGATTCGAAAGCGTTACCTAAATTTTGATTTTTCAATTCGACCAAAATATCGAGAAAAATTACGAAAGTTTTTAATTTATCAACTTGTACAAGTTCCGATTTCGATTTTTCATTCGATCAAAATATCATGAAGAATTATAAAAATATCGAAAATATCAAAATATTAGGCTCGTTTTGATCTGTTGATTTTCACATGTTATTTCGATTTCGATCCCCCTCCTTTCTCCCCTCTCTTTCACAAATCTTTGTTTGGATTACAATATTTAGATTTTGAAATTTCCAATTCGAACCTTTAGCAGAATTTTTGAAAATACTCGACTTTTGTAAGATTTCTTATATAAAAAACCAGTACAATTTACAAGATGGAGAAAATGATACTTTTCTTCGCAATCTTCAAGTCATCAGATTTACTCGCACTTGAATTAAACGCTTTCTCACGATTACGTCTCCAATCTGCAACACTTCCTCCTACACCTAAGCTCAAATTACTCGAGGACTCACCTCCGATACTGGCATTATAAGCAATTCCAACTCCGCAATACTGATTGAAAGCTACTCCGGCAACTTCACCAGCGCATCTGGTGCCATGCTTATTATCGCCATTATCTCGGGGCATCGGATTATCATCGTTATCGTTAATATCCGTACTAGCTTGAGGATCCTGGAACACAAGTATGATGGTTGAGAAAAAATTGCAAAGGAGCCCATAAAAGACTTAGGCCAAACATTCCTCGAGAATTTCGCATTTGTTCGAATAAAAAAGACGATAAATATTCGCGGAATGTTAAGCCCCGTATTATCGCATTACGCGGCCGTGTACCTCGTTAAAACTCCACGTTCTGCGAAAATAAACTCGCAGGCTTTACGAGACGTTAACTCGACGACACATTTTTAAAATCTACGAAACGCGAAAAAACTACCGAGCTAACGGCCGATAATCGAATTAAAAAACTATTAAATGTAGCGGAACTTTTATAAAATATTTTCATTCGGCCGAGTTCTGATTAAACGGCGCAAATCTGAAATCAATTTCGTCGCAAATTGCCTCTCCATTAAGAAATGGCTAAAAACCTATCCTAAAAGCGAGTGAAAAATGTCTTCGATATCTTTTTCTCGGCGTACTTCGGGATTAAATTTCAATTCCGCCTCGTACGTCGTCTTTTACTACAGTTTTCTTCGTTTTTTTACCCTCTCATCTTCCACCATCTCATCTTCTCTTTGGGAGAAAAAAAGGTAACCAATCATATCGTAGACATTTTTCTCTCACACGCTAGACAGCAAGCTACTTTATCATTTTTCTCGGTATATTTCGTATATCTTGCTCATTCGTCGCCGATATAATCCATTATAACGACACCACTCCGCACAAAAAATTTCTCCAACTACCTAAAAGAATTTAATCGTTTACCAAAAGCTCGCTAGTATTTTTACCATTATTGAATATCTTGTTACTTTTCCCTTATATTTTTTTATGCTTAAAAAACAAGCGCAAATTTCCTCAGCCCGTTCTCCATCCCATCGCCAGACCCTTGCTTTAAAACCGGTGTCTGTTTCATTGCCACCAATTTTTATAGCGTTTCTTTTTCACGTGCCACCGAAACGCTCTCAATTTTTACGATTCAATAAAAACTACACTCCAAGTTTTCCACTTCGTTTTCGATATTTCACAAAGCTTTTCCCTTCTTCGTCTTCGCTTTATTGCTATATAAATGGTAAGTCGTCATTAAAAATTGGAACAAAATGTACACAGCGTGATACAACTGTTTTTGTATATACTCCGCATATACAACAAATACACACGTATAGTAGTGTTGTGTGTTGTGTAGCAGTATTGTTTTTATTGCGTTTCCACATTTTATATATCATGCCGGTCTTATAATAAACATCGCAGAAGCCATCAAATAAATCAATTATTAGTGTTGAATTTTTTTCGCGGTATTGTCGTTTTATCGCCTTATATATTTCGCGTGGAATTTTATTTTTCACTTTATTTTTATTTCTTATTAATGAAGTTATTTTTTTTCAGTTTGATTCAATTTTTTAGATAATTGATAATTTTTTTTCCAATTTTTTCATGAGTTTAGCAATTTTATTTAAAAAAATGATCGAAATTAAACTTGAAGTTAAAATGTAAAAATCGATTTTATTTCGATAAAATGTTTTCGATGTTATAAAGTAGTTTGATAAAAGTCAAAATCGTAATAGTTGAATTATAATAATATCGAAATAAAAATGGAAATAATGTATATCGATACTGAGAAATCGAAATTGATGAACCGCAGTCGAAAATAATTTTAAAATCAAAATTAAAACAAGTATCGAAATCGAAAAATTACAATAAAATAATCTAAAAAGAGAAATCGAAATCCTAAAAGCTAAATTGAAACATCGAAATTGAATCATCGATATTGATACATCAAAATCGAACCATCAACTTGAAACATCTAAATCAAAAAGTCAAAATCGAATTATCAATATTGATACATTGAAATCGACGCATCGAAATTGAAATATCGAAATTAAGAAATCGTAATCGAACTATCCACATTGAATATCGAAATCAAAATATCAAAATCGAACCATTGAGATCGAACTATCCACTTTAAAGAACATCGATATGGAAATATCTGATATTGAAGGACCGAAATCAAAAAGTCGAAATCGAATTATCAATATTGATATATCGAAATCAAAATATCAAAATCGAACTATCAACATTGAATATCGAAATCAAAATCGAACCATCACCTTGAAACATCATGATCGAAGTACCAAAATTGAAACATCGAAATCGAATTATGTATCAAAATTGATATATCGAAATCAAAATATCAAAATCGAACTATCAACTTGAAACATCGAAATCGAAATATCTAAAATCGAAGCATCGAAATTGAAATATCGAAATTAAGAAATCGAAATTGAACTATCAACATTGAATATCTAAATCAAAATGTCAAAATCGAACCATTGAGATCGAACTACCCGCTTTAAAAAACATCGATATCGAAATATCTGATATTGAGGGACCGAAATCAAACAGTCGAAATCGAATTATCAATATTGATACGTACATCGAAATCAAAATATCAAAATCGAACTATCAACTTGGAACATCGAAATCGAAATATCTAAAATCGAAGCATCGAAATTGAAATATCAATGTTGAGAAATCGAAATCGAACTATCAACATTGAACATCGAAATCAAAATATCAAAATCGAACCATCAACTTGAAACATCATGATCGAAGTATCAAAATTGAAACATCGAAATCAAGAAGTCGAAATCAAATTATCGATGTTGATTTATCGAAATCAAAATATCAAAATCGAACCATCAACTTGAAACATCATGATCGAAGTATCAAAATTGAAACATCGAAATCAAGAAGTCGAAATCAAATTATCGATGTTGATTTATCGAAATCAAAATATCAAAATCGAACCATCAACTTGAAACATCATGATCGAAGTATCAAAATTGAAACATCGAAATCAAGAAGTCGAAATCAAATTATCGATGTTGATTTATCGAAATCAAAATATCAAAATCGAACCATCAACTTGAAACATCATGATCGAAGTATCAAAATTGAAACATCGAAATCAAGAAGTCGAAATCGAATTATCAATATTGATACGTACATCGAAATCAAAATATCAAAATCGAACCATCAACTTGAAACATCGAAATCGAAATATCTAAAATCGAAGCATCGAAATTTCAATATCAAAGTTGAGAAATCGAAATCGAACTATCGACATTAAATATCGAATCAAAATATCGAAATCGAACTATCAACTTGAAACATCGAAATCGAAATATCTAAAATCGAAGCATCAAAATTGAAATATCGAAGTTGAAAAATCGAAATCGGACTATCGACATTGAATATCGAAATCTAAATATCGAATTCTAACTATTAACGTAAAATATCAAAATGGAAATATCGAAATTGAAATATCAAAATATCAAAATCGAGATTATACATTAAAATTGAAATTGAAAAATGTAAATCGATATATCGAAATCGAAAAACATATCGATATCGAGGTGTCCGAGTAAAACCGAAATAAAATTTTATTTCAATTGTCCCATCCTATCTCTGGTTTTATTTCATATTTTTTCTGTTCATTTAAAATTAGTATATTCAATTTGAAGATTAATAATGCAAGGGTTGCAAAAGAACATTTCTTCTCCCAAATTTCATCATCATTATTACTCGAATTATTTTTACGAACATAACCCAAAGTTAAAGTGCTTGTATTTTCAATGCTTATAAATTAATTGATAATTTCTTGTTTGGATGAATTTATAAAATTTGTCGTTAAGAAGGGACTTAACGCGTGGGACGACGACAATAAGGAAGTAAGGAAAAAAATAAGAAATTATTACGAAATTAATTTTCCCTCGTAACATGATTCGTTAGAGTCGAGGAAAACGAGGAATTAATCTCAGCAATATTAAAAAATTTCAATATATCAACAACTATCAAATATATTTTTAGCCTTCCTCCCAAAAAAAAACGCAATATCTCGTTTGTTTAATTTTAAAAATCTATGTCGGTGGGTAGAAAAAAACGGAAAATATTTGGTACTTCGAATCGCTTAAAAAATACCCTCGTGATAAATTCTTTTACCAAATTAACTCGCATTTTCAAAAATACTCCAGCCATGAAGATACAGGCAAATCTCACTTCTCTGCTCACAGCCTCATACAAATATGAAATATTCCCAAATTGAAGAAATTCTTGGTAAGAAACAGCGCAAAAATCTTTCGGCTACGTTACTAATGTAAAATTAACATTCCGTTTTGAGCGGAATTTATCGCGATGTGGGAGCGTAAAAAGAGGCAAAAGCGACTCGTAGATTTACGAAAATTACCCGACATTTGGCGTAATTTTGCTTCGACGAGATGATCTCGTACATAAACTCGACGCTTATTTGCGTTTCGGTCGGAAATCGAAACATTTTTACTGGGAATTTCTTACAAACAAGAGTAAAATTGTTTGTAAAAAATATTTACCCGAGGTATTTACTTTCGAATGTTAGAAAACGTTCCCTTTTATCTCGTTACCCTTCGAGTCGACTTATTTACATAATAAATGAGCAAAACGGAGTTCCTAAGGGAGCTCGTAGTTTTTGTAATTTTTTTTCAATAGATGAAAGTCTTTCAGAGTATTTATTACATCTGATTATCAAATACACCTACCCCCTTCCCGATCGAGTTTCCGGTGTAAAGATTCAGCATGTTGAAATGATAAAAGGGGTTTAGGAAATTTTTCGTCGCTGAGTTTCATAGAGGTAGTAATTTTTCGAAAGTTATTTGACGCTCGTGTCTATTCCATTAAACGTATCTTAGCAACCAATTGAAAAGTTTCAATGTAAGAAAATTTTTCGTGTCAGTTCGAGTACATCATTAACCATTGTTACGCGGTACCTCTTTTCTGGTCGCTTTTCGACGGGGCAATTGAAATAACAGAAAAAGGTCGCGTGTCACGAGGAAAATTGATATAAAAAACGCCTCCGAAAGCAAGTTAAAATATTAAATTTTTACTATGGCGTAGCCGGTAATTACATTCCGTTAAGAGGTCATACAATCGTAGTTTGAAAGGTCCGATGGAAAAGGGGCGAAGGAATGGAGAAATAAACATCGTGTGATTTTCGCGTTAAATGAAACGAATTTATGTAATTTCAAGTTTTTTTCTTCGTTCACTTTTCCATCGAACGAGAAAACCAACGATTTTTTCATATTTACGCGTTTTTGTACTTATCGCGTTTATTACGGTAAATTACGATTTGGCACGGGTTTGTCGCGAAGTTGATATCTGAAGGTTTGATTACGTCTACAAAACTTCTCCAAACGAATTTTACATCTAGTTTATTTAATTTCTTGGCCTTTGCATTTGCAACAATATCGCGGTGAATTTTCATCAAACGTGTTTAATGCTACTTGAAGTAGAAGAAATTGGTGACACTTCGGAAGTTCACTCCTCGATTTTTTTTTACTTGAAAATTAATATTAATTCTATTTTTTACGAAAAAGACGACAATGAAGTTCATTTCCCGCACCAAAGCTTACTTTCAAACTTACAGGGCTTCAAAGTTCAAAAGAAATACAAACCTGAGCAGCAGCATCGAGATGTATGTCAATTGAATGTATTTTTTCACAAGAAATTAAATAGACTTGTCTTTTCTCACCTATGGCCCTTCGTTCAAAAGTTATTGAGCTTTAATACTCAAAAGTTTCTAATATAAATTTGCTTTATAGTATCAAGCAATATGTCGTTTGTACTCCATTTTTTGCAAAAAATTCGATAATATTAAGTTTTTTGCGCAAATTGCACAATTTCAGAAAATTTTGAACTTTGAAGCTCAATAACATTTAGTCGAAAAAATAAAAGTCTATTGAATTTCTCATGAAAAAATACATTTAATTGACATATTACTCAAGTTTGTATTTTTCTTATACCTACATTTTGAACTTTTTGAAAGTAAGCTTTGATCCGGGAAATGAAGTTCACCACTGTTTTTCTCGTAAAAAATTGAATAAAAAAACCTAGGAGTGAACTTGCGAAGTGTCACCGGAAAATTCAATGCTTTTTGCAGTAGAAGGTGATTTCAGTGCATTTTGCAGTAGAAGGAAATTTCAATGCTTTTTACGGTGGAAGATAAATTCAATGTACTTTGCAGTGGAAGGTAAATTCATTGCATTTTGCAGTGGAAGGTAATTTCAATGAACTTTGCAGTATGAAGTTAATTCAATGCATTTTGGAGTTGAATGAAATTTTAATGCTTTTGCAGTGGAAAGTA
>QBDW01004897.1:0-10649 GCA_003261595.1 Maconellicoccus hirsutus
GGTAATTTCAATGAACTTTGCAGTATGAAGTTAATTCAATGCATTTTGGAGTTGAACGCAATTTTAATGCTTTTGCAGTGGAAAGTAATTTTAATGCATTTTGCAGTGGAAAGTAAATTCAATGCACTTTGCAGTAAAAGGCAATTTTATTGCACTTCGTAGCGGAAGGTGAATTCAATGCATTTTGCAATAAAAGGCAATTTTAATTCTTATTGCAGTGGAAGGTAAATTCAATGCACAATGAAAATTGATTTCAATGCACATTGCAGTAGAAGGTTAATTTAAGACATTTTGCAGTTAAAGGCAATTTTAATGCATTTTGCAGTAGAAGGTAATTTCAATGCAATTTGAAGTTGAAGCCAAATTTAATTCTTTTTGCAGCAGAAGGTATATTCAATGCTTTGAAACATTCTACTATTCGTAATCTCACCAATAAAACAATAAACCAAATTCCAGGAAATCGTGAAAAAGTACCACACCTCTTTGGTTCGTCTTTACACACACAAAACCACAAATCACATCAAAAATGTAATCTTTCATCAGCATAGAAAACACTCCCCAACTCACATACGGATATTATCGCTTCATACCTATCGCAACCTAAATCTCGTATGTAAATTTCACTTCCATCTGATGTAAATAAACATTACCAAACAAGGAAAAAAAATTTCTCGATGAAAAATGCATTTCTACTTTCCACCGGTAACACTCCTGCGGGAAATTTTATCCGAAAATAATTTTTTTCGCGATAAATTTCCCCCGTTTGCGCCTTTTCTGACCCAGCAACGCTGTAACCTCGTAAAAAACACCTTTTCTTCGCACCATGCACTAATGACATTCCTCTGGTAAATTATCCGACGGTATGTTTCAACGAAAATAATGCTCGTTGAACATTGAACTAACATGCAACTTAGGTCACAGACCCGAATCGGTCGAATTACGAATATATTATTCGAGGATATTATTTTCTACTTTAATTCATTCCATAGTATTGAAAAATTTCGGCAAAATTCGTCGTGAAACGAAAACCACTATCGAGCGTTTCCAATACTGTCACAAAAGATTCTTCCTGGAAGAAAAAATTGCCAACGGAACAGGTGGTTTTTTCCAGTAACGTTGCCATTTCGTCGTAAAAATTGGAACGATCTTCGACGAGGAGCTCAAATGAAATCTCAACCGAATACTTGTAATGTTTTATACGAAAACAAAATGAATTACTTTGTGTACGAGTATAAAAGTAGATAATGGATACTACACATACACAAGTGCCTACCCAAGCCCAGCATCGTTTCAACCACGCGACGACCATTTAAGAGGTATACGTGTCCACATTACGAGCCTTATCGTAAATATCGTGGTTTTATCGTTGCTCGATATCTCGTTAATTTTCGAATTCGCGTTTTACAATTGTCGCTAACGTCCTCGTAAAGATAACGCAACGTTCTAGAACGAATTTCCGCATCACTAATACCATAATATGTATTGTTCATTTAAACACGTAAAATTACACGTACGCGACTCGCAATCTACATACACAGTACATACATAAACCCTCGTATATGCAAATACACTCATATAACAATAACCGAGACTCGATTTTGTAACAATGTGTGCAAAAGCTCGTTTTCACCTCATGCCCGCCTTCCTTATATTTTACACCGATATTAACGCATCTCTCGATTTTTTTTTCGACGCTGCCATTTCGACATTATTCAAATGCCCGTTCACAAAATTCGTTCTTTGAATGAACCTTAATCACGCGATTTTCCGACAACGAGCAAACATACTTCCGCAAACAACCACAACGCCACGAGTACGCCGTGGACAGCTTATCAAAACGCCTAGAAGTATAATGACGTGAATTTGAAATTTTAATTTTTTTACCCTCGTGTTTACATGGTGAATTTATATCGTAATGATGGTAATATCGTAGCACGCGTTGATCTAATTGAATATTTATCTGTGGTTTTTATAGGTGCGACGATCAGCCGAAAGTAAAGGTCGACGAAAAAATTGTATATCGTGTTTTTCTAGTCAAATTTGCGTTCTACGAAAACAACGTTAATAATGTAATTTGTAGGAAATTTAATGAGGAATATTTTTAGTTATTATCAATTTTTTCATAAATCCGTTTTTTTCTTGACTTAACGTCAAAAAGATGAAAAATCACTGCGAGAGAGGAGCTGCGCTGTATAGTTCAAATTCACTCGGGTTTTTCCGGTCAAGATCGGACTTAACGAAAATAACGTTCATATGGTTATTTGTAGGAAATTTAATGAGGAATATTTTTAGTTATTATCAATTTTTTCATAAATCCGGTTTTTTCTCGATTTAGCGTCAAAACGATGAAAAGTTCTATTAAGGCTTGTACAGGATAAGTTTACTCGGGGTTTTCCGGTCAAGATCGGACTTTATGAAAATAACATTCGTAAGGTAATTTGTAGGAAATTTGATGAGGAATATTTTTAGTTACTATACATTTTTTCATAAATCCGGTTTTTTCTCGACTTAGCATCAAAACGATGAAAAGTTCTATTAAGGCTTGTACAGGATAAGTTTACTCGGGTTTTTCCGGTCAAGGTCGAATTCTATGCAAACAACGTTCGTGTGATAATTTGTAAGAAATTTGATGAGTTACATTTTTAGTTATTATTAATTTTTTCATTAATTAATTTTTTCATTAATTAATTTTTTCATCCCTTAAAATTCACATAATTGAACGTCGCCCACTGTCGATAAGAATAGCCGCCATTTTGTACAAACCCTTGACTTCATTTTTCTCAATTTTTTTCACCTGTTTACAAATCAAAAAATTGAAAACAAAAAATCTAAGGCAAATATAGATTCGCTACCTACTCAAGATGAAACTGTAAACCAAATCTATTAAAAATTTTACTTCATTTGAAAATCGCATTAAACCCCCCCCCCTCTCCTCTACATTCCTCTACCAATTTTTTATCTGATTTCTACCAGAAAAGAAAAATTATCCATGATATCCATAATGAAAAAAAAAAACACCACCCAAAATACGACACAGCATTTAAACCCTATAAATTGTTTCTCCGAAAATTCGCAAATGGCATATTTTCGATTTGCTTTTCTATCAGATTAAAAAATAACGCCACCGAGAGAACTGCGCACTTTCCTCTTTATCATCTCTTTCATACGTTTCAAACACGTCCGCGTATTAAATCCTTTCCTTTTGAATACGAATTTCAACCAATGCTCCATTTCGGCGTTTAAAAACACGGCGCACGATATAGGCAAATTTATTAACGTGAAATCCGATCGTTCTTTCTGTTACCTCTCCGGCGCCCCTACATCGCGATACATCGTTCCAATTCCATAAAAGCCCATCTGGCCGCCAACCGGCGGGTAACTAATGGTCAGAAAATTAAATACCGCAATAAAAGCGTACGCGATAAACCCACGTTTTCGTTATGTCTTCCTTAATGAACCGCCATAGCCCCAAATATCGGCTACGCCAATGAAACGCCAAACCAAAGAGAAAAAATTACTCCAAAAACATAACAAATTATCGCGGTAAATCTCGAAATGTAGCGAGAGTCGGTAATTACGGAAATCTCGCGTTTTACCAAATTGAAGAAATTTTTCGAATTTTGAGGAAATCGTCGGTAAATAAGAGTGAAATTAGCGAATTTTTCATGGAAGTTTTAATTTTTTCAGTTTGGAAATATATCGTGTTTGTAATTTCGTGTATTATTTTAATGACCGTATTTCGACTGCTTTATTGTTTCGGAGTAAAAAGCCATTTTGCGTTTTTAACTTTAAATAGTAATTCGCGACTGAGAAATTAATTAATGTCGGATGTAACGAACTGATTTATTGAATGTATTAATTAAAGTAGAAAGTATATAATTTTTTCCCCTGAAAGTTACATAAATGGAATGGTGAAAAATCGCTTAATTTTCAATGGTTTCATTTTTAGTATATTCAAACGTGAAGGGGAGAGAGGGGATGGAAATCGAAATCGAAACATCGTAAAATCGAATCAAATATCGAAATGGAAATATTAAGATTTAGTATGACGACATTGAAATTTGAAATACACATCGATAATGAAATCAAGAAATATCAAAATCGAGAAATATCGAAATCGAAATCAACCAACAAAATCCAGAAATATCGAAATCGAAATCAACCAACAAAATCCAGAAATATCGTAATCGAAATTAGATATCAAAATATTGATACCAATCGAAATATCGATTAAAAAAATCAAAAAAATAATATTGAAATCGAAATTAGACATTAAAATCGAAATTAGACATTAAAATCGAAATATCGAAATCGAATGGTTTAAATCAAAATATTGATATTGAAATATCGATTAAAAAATATCACAAAACATCGAAATCGAAATTAAACATCAAAATCGAGATATCGAAATCACATCGAATAAATCGAAATAAATCGATATGTAAATAGAGAATTTGATATCAAGTAATAAAAACTGAAACACTAACATCAAAATATCGAAAAATCAGAACGATTTCGAAACATCGATATCGTTAAAATCGTAATATCGAAATCGAAACGCGCCATTCTAAATCTTATCGACTTCTCTACATTTCAATTTTCAAACTCCTTCGAAAAAAATGTCCACCGACATTCCACTTCGACATGACCTGATTCCTCATCACTTACGAATTTAATACTTTTACAAAACAATCGAACCATTCAGGACGAATCGTCTCGTACATTTTAAACACATCGTCACCCACCAATCTCCGATCTCAAAACTCACTCGAAAATTTTTCCACTTATCCAACCGCGTTTCCACATCTGAATCACATCTCGTTATAAAATTTTGTGCATCGCTTACAAATAACTCTTATAACTACACAAACGCCTACTTTGAAATCTCTCTTGAGTAGCTCTCGATCTTATGACATCGTTCTAAATCATCGTCCCTTATTACATCTCGACACGATACTTCGACAACAAAACCCTTCTATAGAGGTTCGCTTTCGTTTCCAATCTTTTCAAAGTAATTAATACCAATATCGAATACAGCCTTTCGCGCTCGAATCGCCACCAGAATACTAACTAGTTCCTTTTATATTCGAACTCCGCTCGAAATCTCACCCTATTGATCGTTTAATTCACGTGTCGAGAGTGAAATTACAAATGTGGCAAAAATTTTCAAAACGTCGAAATACTCGAAAAACTACCAATCAAATTCGTCGACTAAAAAGAAAGCAAACAAACCAAGGTGAAATTACCTTCGAACCAAAGTCAACATTCATTTACGTCGCGTTTATCTTTACGAAAACGCTCAGAACATTTGATTAAATAAAAAACGCTTTTTATCAAATGGCGAATTTTCATTTAAGTATCTTCGAGTACCGACCTCTTACCTGCCAAAAGAAATACCAAATAAAATCCTTCTCCAAATAGTAATTTCATCTTTACCGCGACCTTAATACCTTGAAATTCTCGATGTTGACAAGCATCATCCTTAAATCACCTTTTACGTCGTCTTACGCGAAACTTCGCTCGACCTGGAAATTTTCAATCCGAGAGTTGTCAAGATTTACACGCATCTTGGCCCATTAATGACGTTTTAAACCGACACCCCAAAACGACGCTTTTAAACGTTCATCTCTCCAAATGCCTAGTCCTAAGTACACACTCGTCGCAACGACCAAACGATTAACAATTCGTATGGTTTTACACGTGTCAAGATTCCTCGGTGCCTTCCACGAATTAAACGTCTTAAAGATTAAAGCGCTAAAAAGGGTTCGTTATGACCTATCATTTATTCAAACTTTCGACCGAACCGAAATTTTATACTGGTGGAAAAATTACAATATACGAAGGCATCTACGCTACATTAAACAGAAGCCCATTTTCGCCTACGAATATCCGCCTCGTATATATACTTTTAGCTACAAATCCATTAGCGAGACTATGCTTTCGCCAAACTTGACCGAAATTCGCCAAGTTTAATAGAAAAATTAACACTTACGTAATTCAACGCCAAATCCGGATGATTGGTTTGAATTCCATCGTCCAGTATCGAAACCACGACACCTTTGCCGGTGTAGCCCTTTTGCCAGGCTGGAGCCACGTTCATGTCGAATCCATCCTTAGCGCCGCCATTCTATTAAAATAAAATTTATTTTTAATATGAAATTTTTTTACGTTATTTTTTCCCTAAAATATCTCTTTTCTTCTTTAAAAAAACATATCCTCCGAATATTAAATTTTTTTTGTTCAAATAAATTTTGAAATTATATTTTCAAGAATTTGTTCATTCCTTAGGTTGTATTTACGTGAATAAAAAAATAATAAAAAAATTATACAATACGCAGTACCCTTTTATATTTAACTTTACACGAAGTTTATAATTAGAATTTTTTCACAATAATGACTCCACATCTTGAAATTTATTTTCTCTTGGATTATGAAAAATTACGTAATTACGATCTTGAGTATTTTTTTCTCTTACGAGTGTTTTACTACATTTTTGTCCTTTTACTTGAGAATATAATAAAGGCGAATTATTTCCAGTCACGATATTTTCGGTGTTCTTCGGCTTTATGCAAAGACATCCTCTTTTCCTCGCAGGCGTATTTTTTTCGCTATTTTTATTTTTCAATTGAAGTGTCTTTTACGAGGACAATATTATTTGACAAAATGAAAATATGCAGATTTTCAAGCTCTATTTAATTTCCACTCGTTAATACGCCGTTGCGGTAAAATAAATGTAAAAATTTTACTCGCGAGGAATTTTACAGCGCGAGCAGGCTTCTTAATTTTAAAGCACGAGGTAAGAATTTTGAACAGGGTTGTTTTCTCGACGTAATAATTCACTTCGAATACCGATTTTTTGCAGTTTTTTTCGCCTTTTAATCAGTTACAAAATAAACTAAAAATTGCCAAATTTGTTGAAAAAATTTCAATATTTTTTTAAAATACAAAGTCACAATTAAACGTAGCTTTTAAATTTAAAATAGTAATAAAAAGTCGTAAAACTGAAAAAAATTAATGTAAAATTTCTCAATTTAAACTTAAAATGTAAAAAAGTCAAGTTTCATGGAATCTCAGAATACAGAAAATATGTAATTTTCTTCATCGATGTTTTGTGACTCAAAAATTTGAGAGGGAGAAATTCAGAACTAAAATTACGTCATTCATCGCGTTTTATAAAAATTCACTTTAAGAAACTCTTTTTGCAGTTATTTTCACCAATTTCAGGTAGAGAAGGGGGGGAGAGAATGTCATTACGACACAAAGTCATCATTATGATATTAAAAAAATCAAAAAATGCAAAGATATCAGGAAAAAGTTAATATCTCTTCCCCCTTTCCCTTGTCTCCTTTTAGTATGAAATTGCCAATTTTTAATCATCAATAGATAAGGTTAAAAATTTCAACGAAACTCGAGTAATTTAAATAAAATATTCTATATAAAAATTTTGGTTGCTCTTTAACATCCTTTCATTTTTGAAGAATTTAAAAAAAAAAAAATCATTTTAATTTTTCCATTTTTCAAGTTCATTTTAAAATTTTGATCATTAAAAAAAATAATTGAACTTTTTTATTGATATACATTTTCAATAAATATGTAAATAAAATGAAGTTTAATGAATTTGTTTTTAATTCATAAGAAATCGATTAAATATGAATATTATTGTATATTTTTAAATTAACGAAAAACAAAAAATCAAAAAAATGCATTTTTACGTGGATTTATGTCCTAAAAACGCTAGAAAATGGAAAACTTGCAGAAGGCTCGTGAAAAAAAAGAAAAAAGAAAATTAAGCCTCTGGAAAAGGACGGACACCTAAATGTAACAGTTTTACTCACTGTCCCAGATTTAGAGCTTTCCTCAAAAAATTTTTTTTTTAAATTTGTCAAAAATCAAAAAATAAATACAAGATTGTGAGTTTTTTGGTAAATTCTTTCTGAAAATCCAACTTCTATTTAAATACAACCACAGGTTACGATGATCCTCAGAGTGAGATCAAGGGAAAATGAAAGGGGGAGAACATTCAGCCAAATTGTTTTTTTTTTAATTCATCGAAAATAACGATATTCTACTCACCAAGTACCACTGCTCTTTGAACAATGGATCCGGAAACACATTGTGTTGACTGACTCCTCGATAATGAGCCGAATGCGCAGGTCCGGACTGCCGTCCTAACAACGAATTCGGATCATAGAAGCTATAATCGACCAATGGCGCATTACTATCAAACGACGTGAAATCCCTCTTCTTGCGTTTCTTTTCGTGTTGTTGCTCGACCCAATGTACCTGTAACAGAAACACATCTCTTGTACCACTTATCCACAACATCTCGATCTCATAATCGTTTCTGGAATCGCGACTCCATGTCTGGGTGAACTTCGTAGGTATACAAGGTACACTATGTAATCTGGCTAGCACACGATATACAATCCCTTACGTCACTCCGGTCAATGCTGCATGTTAAATAGGATTAATAAACGAGCGGAAACGTAATTCCGCTAGCCGAGGGCCTAAAACAACGCCATATTTCTTGAAATCGCCAACCTTTTCTCTGTGGAGTACTATGGCCAAAGTGTCCAGCCTTGATACCGGAAATTATCTTAGGGGATCGTGGTACCACGAGGCTTTTCTTCGTTAATACTATCGGCCAGCTTTCGCAACACCATCGGCGTATAACTTTAATCCCTTTACAAATTCCATTTCTCTCTTTAACCTATAACGCGTCTGTGGAGCTGCGTATACGAATATTTTCGGCCATATTTCTTATATTATAAACCGAAATATTAACTTGCGTTTTACCTCGTTCTTCGCTTTACCCGAGTTTAATACCTTTTAAAGGTAATTAATCAAATTTCCTGACGCGTTCCTCCTCACCTTCGTTCTTTTTCCAACGTTGAAGCATTTATCAAAACATATAAAATATCAAAAAGTTATTTTCATTGAAGTACACCTCTTCGTTTTCATTTTTGCTTCAATGCCTCTGACACTGAGAATAAGAAGAGTCGGTTGAAAAATCTTTTTTTTTCTAAATAACTCGTGCGTCTCTTTATAAGCTTTTCTTGTAATTTTCATAATTCAGGTAATGCTCGATGACAAGAAAAAACAACGTGAAAACTCGCGGAATTTGCACAATCCTGAAGCAAAAATCCAATTATCAAAACTACCAAAATATCTTATTGGCGAGAAATTCAAAAACGTAGCAACCACTATCCTCGCTTCGTTCATTTTCCACTCTTTTTTTCGTAACGCGAACGAGACAGAATTTTAGTTATAAAAATCTACATTTAACGTTTAAAAACTCAGCGGGCGATGCGAGTAAAACTTAAACCTCGCACGAATCCCGCTTTGATACGATTTTTATACATTACCAGCGTCGACGAAAAATACCCCCCGTCGGGATGCGGACTGCTGCGAGATAACGTGATCTTTTACTTTTCTCTCCGTCGGATCGTGATATCTTCGCAAATGAAAATTTCTTAACGGGCCAAACGGGCTTCGTTTTTAGTTCGTGATTTTACGATCGCGTTCGTTGCTGTTGCTTTTTACGCAGAAATGATAATAAATCTGTTCTTTTTAAAAATAATGATTCTAATATGTTGCAAAGCGTTGGAAATTTCGTTATATATCATTCGCATTGTTATTATCAGGGTTTTTGAGTTTATCCAGCACAGATTCTGGCTTATTTTGGAGACGTGGGGATTCGCAGTTTTGGTGGGTTAGCTGAGAGTTTTTCGTATTAAATCAAAATAAAATTGATAATGTTGCGGGTGACCTGATTTTTAAAGAAATATTGCGATATAATCTCATTTCAGGTAAAAAACGTTGTGCGCAACTTACATTTATTTTCAAATTATTTATCTTGAAAAATGAATGTCTTCGATGAAGAAAATGAAATCTGAAAGTTTCTTTTAAAAAAACCTCCAAATATTGTTAATATTTCCCAAATTATTTATAACGTCCGAATTAACCCGACATTAACCGAATATCTTCGAACATGGTCGAACTGTTCCGAAATTGATCGAAAATTCTACGTTTCACCGTAGTCACCCGACTTGCACCAAATAACTTCCAAATAAGTCTAATTTTTATTTCCGATGTCAGACTTTCGAAACATCCGCGTTTATCCGACTTTAATCGATAACTTCCGAATATCACCGAATATGCCATTTATTGCTAAAATTTTTCAATAATATGAATTTTTTCTACAATCTGAATTGAAAATTTCCGAATACCATCAAACATGTCTAATTTCAGTTTTTATATAAAAATCCGGAATTATCCGACTTTAACCGAAAATAACCGAATACCACCGAACATACCCGATTTTGTCCGAAACTCCGAATCAACCCGAATTTAACCGGATGCATCAAAAAATTCGATTTTTCGAGCAAAAAGTAGGTTTATTCAACGCGCCTTAATTTTTATGCACTTTATTCTGCACTACAATTTCTATTACCTCTTTTGAAATATCTTAAACAACATTTGCAATCAAACACTCTGGAATTTATTCATGTTTGTATCACAATCCACGAATTTCTCTCCCTTTTCCACGAAAAAAAAAAAAATTAAGGCCTTTTGCAATATAAACTCGTATTTTAATTTAATTCATTATTTAACACTCGGCACGACCCGACGAGAGGATTTTTTTTCCT